>JADMNL010000027.1:108875000-109010000 GCA_016271365.2 Neoceratodus forsteri | reverse complement strand
GTGTTTCAGTTATGACTATTTTTAGTAATTTGAAATGTGACATTTATTTTTAGTAATCTGAAGTTTTTTTATTCGTGTATCTATGTGCGCTTATCTATTTTGTAATGAGCAGCGGTCAAAAATAAAACCTTTGAATTTAATTGATAATTAATAAAGTGACTTGCAAATACCTAGCTCAAAGATGACCCTAGGTCATTTTAAACCACAGCACATGGCCTTTAGAAGAGAGGGTATGGGTATGGGCCAAAATGGCAGTCAGAGTCAGCTCTTCCAGGATAAAAACATGTTACAATGATTTCAAAGAGGGAAGAGACAGAAGACTGAGGGAGTAGGTGGGGACAAGGGTTGAGAGAAAATGTTCCCTCCAATCACAGGTTAAAAGTAAATCCCACAAAACTGTATGTATCCAAATGTAGACCCACATTACCATCAGAAGGGCATCTTTATACTTTCTTGTATGGTCTACATTTAGGTATGTGAAAAAAATAAACAACGCATATATCAGATCAGTTGGTTGTTGTTGTAGATAAGGGCCTAATAACATTCTTAAACTTTCAAGGCATTGCTCTCTAATATTGTTTACTCACACTAATAGACAAGAAGTCCACTGATGACGATGACTGATGAATAAAAGTATCCAGCCCCACCCCACAGGCCACCACACAGCCATGAACACATTTACTTTCACAGTTAAGAGTTTATTTAGAAGTAAAAATAATAGTATATTTACCTTGCTTAAGTCTTAATTCTCTCTCACACACACTAAAGCAAAGACAGAGAGTCATCTGATGACTGCTGAACAAAATTATCTAGTCCACACCCCCTAGGCTACCATACAGAGCCAGGATCATAGTTGTTTTCACAGAGTTTATATAGATATAAAAAATAATAATATATTCATTTTGCTTAAGGCTTAATTCTCCCACACACTAAAGCAAAGACCAAGAGTCATCTGATGACTGATGAACAAAAATACCCCCAGGCCAACACACACACACACACACACGATATAATAACATTAACAAAGTTTATGAGACTATATGCATCACATTCTTTGATATTCTTTCTACTGGGCCTGGCCAAGACAGAGGTCCTAGTCTGAAGGATCAGGGCAACAGCACTGTCTGCACAACAAGAGATGCCTTCCGAATATTTTTGTAACAAGCCAGCAGCAGTAACATGAGTTAGTGTTAGTATAGTAAATAAAATATTTAAATATAAACTCAGACGATGGTCAGTTTGAATCCATTCCTCACTCTTCCTCCTTGCTGGCTTGCAAAGAGAAAAACACATTTCCACAGTCCATTACCTGTGGCAGGCGGGCAAAAACTTAACATTCCATTTCCCAGCAAATCAAAACAAGTTCACCCACTAACCTCACTTAACTAGTTTTGTTTTAGCAGTGCTATTGGAGGAGGAAGTATGTAGTAAGGAAGGAATTAAAAAATATTTATGTGTCAGTACCTTAGTTCGGATTCCGGATTGAGGATTCTGAAAAAAGAGAAAATTGTGTGCTGCTCCTCCTCTGGGAGTTTTTCTCCTGAGTGATCCCGATTCCAAACTCACTAGGCAGAAACTGAAAAAAAACTAAGTACACTGGTGGACTAGAGTCGGTCGCATCGCCTCAGTGCCAAGAAGACAAGGAGGTGTTTTTTGGTCTGGTCCAGGCAGTCCCGACTCTCAAATACCCTGTGCGTGCCATCGACCATGACTTTTCCCCAATAATAAACTAACTACTCTCAAACTCATGCTGCATCTGATGCATGCCCATGCGATAAAAGAAAACAGAAATGCCGTCTGAAAAACATACTCTCCCAGGTGAACCTCAGCGCTGCACATCTAGTCCAGCATTACCTTGCCGCTCTAACAATAGGCGCCAGTGGAATTTGAAACAGAAACTGCTGCTGATTGGAGAGCCTGACTGAGCACTGAGGTAAGGCAGGGTCAGCAGCATCATAGATATCACTCAGTCAGTGAATGAATGACAGGGTCAGGTAGGGACACAGGGAAGGGGGGGATACCAGTAGTCTGGTGGAGGATGAATCATTGACGTCGACCTCAGACTTTACTTCAAAGAATGCCATTGCCAGGGATGTGGGGCCAGGGCCATGGGGGTAGGGCAGGGGTGGCGAACAACAAACAGAGGCAAGCAGCACCTCATCAGCACAACAGCAAGGAGCGAGCAATAAACATTTGTGTCTGCTAAGACTGAAGGGAAGAGGGAGGGGAGCCAATTGCCAAATTATGCTGGCAGGGGGTCACACAGCAGGAGTCTGGAAGGGCTTTGTGTCTTTTGTTTTGCCCGACTTGTCACGCTATGCTGTTATGCTAGCCCAGCACCAGTGACAAAACAAGCAGCCAGCCCAGCAATAAAATTATATTTTGCTGCCTTATTTTTCAGGCGCCCCTAAATAACTGGTGCCCCTAGGCCGCAGCCTAGTTAGTCTGTGCACAAAAACAGCCCTGGGGCCAGGTGGCATGCGGATACCCACATGGGTGTAGTCAATGGCCCCAAGCATGCCAGGCATCCGTGCTACCCTGTGGAAGTCCTGCATGGTTGCTGTATGCTCTGCCTGTGTGCTGGGGAACTGGATGTATTCTGCAGCATGTGGCAGCAGGGCATTGAGGAATTGTGTGAGGAGGTGTGATGTGGCTGACTGGGTTATGCCTGTGGTGTCCCCTGTTGGTCTCTGGAAGGTGCCCGTGGTGAGCAGGCACATGACGGCTGTCACCTTCGTCTCCACTGTCAGGGCATGGTTCTGTCTAGTGGGTGCCTGCATCTCCTCACTGCACAGCTCACAGAGCTGCCTCAGAATCACCCGTTCAGGTGATACCAGCCCACGATCTCTGCATCAGAGTGGTTCTCGAAGCTGATGCGTGCACTGAACCACCTGTTTCAGGTGTACCACTAACTGGCTCTTCCATGGCCATGTTGCTCTTCCTCCTGCCTCCTCACACCCCTCATTAAGGCCTCCATCTGGAAGGCTGTGTTGGCCATGGGCCCAGCTGTCCTGTGTCCCCCTGGGCAGTCGGCTGCAGTGGTCTGCTTGGCACCATGGGGCAGTGCCTTTCACTCTGTCTGGCTCCCTCTTGCTTCCCCTGCCCCTGGCTTGCACTCCACTGCCACCTGTGTCTCACACCCCTGTGGCTGCCTGTTCCCCTCCCTCAGTCCCTCACAGGCTTCATCTTCCTTTTGCCTTCTATTCCCCCCTCCAGGGTCAGGTGGCTTTCTCTCTCTCTCTCTCTCTCTCTCTCTCCTCCCCTCTGGCACAAGTGCTGTCCCCACGCTTGCTCCCTGTATTTATAGGCTCAAGTCTGCTCCGCGCATCTGGCCATTGCTCCGCACTTATGCCATGGGTCGGGGGTTGAATATCGCACTGTGCTGCATATTCATGGGCATGCCCCCTGCTCTTGTGCATGCATTCATTTGGGTTGCGCATTGGTGCACTGCTACTTGCGCTGCACACTGGCTCCCACTGAATATCACTCCACGGTGCAGTCACGCATGTGCAACCCAGTTGCACCATGCACAACTGCTTTTAATATCCTGCCCTCTGTCTATTTAAGTGGAAGGATACCAGATTCAGACAGGAGACTTTTCTATATTTTGTAAAAATTAAATAACATTTTTGAAACTTGTTGGAGCCCATGTTATAAGCGCAATAACACACTCCAGGGTGTGGGGTTACTGGGGATTAATCAACACCCTGTGTGCTGTGAGGACTCTTGGGCTTCACCTTCATGCCTCACAATGCACCCAGGGTGTTGATTAATCCCCAGTAACCCCACACCCTGGAGTGGGTTATTGCTTACTCAGTGCACACTCATAGGTTTGGTATTTTTCAATATTTTGACCCAAAAATTCAGCATAGCCATTTTTTTCACACCACCTGATGAACGTGACAGCTGTCATTTTCAAATCCTGGTGAGAATGCCTTTTTGCACATTTGGTGCAAAATCGCCTTTCAGGCAGGATTTGAAAATTTTCTCCTTCTTCTTTCATGAGGTGGGTTCATAAGATGGCTATATGGGGTCATAAGAAGGCTGTGGCAAACATTTGGGGTAACAATATTAAAAAAAAAACTAAGTTATGTGTGTGCACTTAAAACTTTCAATGCATGCATGTAACTTTAGTAGTTTTCATATTTTGACCCCAAATTTTAAGCATAGTCATTTTTTGATACCACCTCATGAATGTGACAGCTGTTATTTTTCAAATCCTGGCCAAAATGTGTTTTTGCACTTGTGGTGTGAAATCACCTTTCGGGTAGGATTTGAAAATGTTCTCTGTCCTTGTTCATGAGATGGGGCTGTAAGAAGGCAATATTGAAAATCTGGGATAAAAATATTGAAAATAACAACAAAGTTATGAGTGTACGTTGAAAGTTTTCAATGCACACACTATACACTGGCAATTTTTAATATCTTAACCATAAATTCTTAACACAGGCATTTTTTCACACCACCTCATGAATATGACAGCTGTCATTTTTTAAAATCCTGGTGGTCAAAATGTGTTCTCTCACTTGTGGCACAAAATGACGTTTTGGCCACTGTGTTATAAATGACACCTGTCATGTTTTTGAAGGAGTGGCCATAAAAATACTATGCTGAAAATTCGGGGTCAAAATGTGAAAAAACAACTAAGTTATGAAGACACGTAAAACTGTTTCACCATTTATTTCTAACTTTATTTTTGCAGATTTCGGCCCCTAATGTTTAAGAGATCCCTTGTGTTATCCCACCTCCTGAACATGACAGGTGTCATTTTTCAAATCTCCTCCAAAATTTATTTTCACAGTCACACTCTGAAATTATCTTTCGGATGGGATTTTAAAAAAATCCACCTATCTTGATCATAATGTCACATCTTAAAAAGATTGTTGGAAATTTGGGATCAAAATGTGGGAGCCCACTGAAAATTAGATATTGTCTCTCAGCTTGCCTATCCTGGATAAACGCAATCCGAATCTAAAAATGTGTAAAAGCAGGACACCACTGAAAATGAGATATTGCATCACTCCTGGTGTATCCTGGGTAAATATATAGTAAACATGTATACAAACAAGACCCAGTACAACAGCAATGCAAGCAACGAACTGTCAGCATTCAACAAAAACTAAATAAATAAAATAAATAAATAAATGCTTGTTAATTTTTCCCTTGGAGTCACAGTTAGCCCTGCCAGTTCACTACATTTTTGCAGGAACAGCCAGCTTTCTGAGGCCCATGAAGCTCCTCGTGCATAAGTCTCCCTAAATCACATTGTCCTCATCAGTTGGAGCTACATTCAGCCAGGATCTTCACTGTCTGTAGCTGTGGCTCAGAACTGATTCCAGCTATTCCTTCAGCCACAGTGGCTACTTTCCTTAAGGGTCTCTCTGAGTTCAGACTTTGTTTGCACCTCATGGGGGATCCCTCTTTCTTAGCACAAATCCAGCGGTTGCGCCGCAGTAAGCCTTTTGTACATTTCAGGCATAGTGCTTCTAACTGTGCCACACTCACTGAGAAAAGAGTAAAACAAGCAGTGTGTAAAGTGCTTACTTTCGTATATCGTGCTCTGTGACTGGGCAGGTAATGTTTTGTTGGCAATGTTTCTCCATTTGTAAGTAATTGGTTATATTTTTCATGCAGACACTACAGATTTGGATGTCAACCACTTGACACCTGTTTGGGAAGGAACACACAGTCCCACCACTCTGCCACCAGTTTGTCACAAGCTCACCCAAGCTGCTCTGGGTGGTGTGTTCCACGACTGAGCACTTACTCTGTCACGCTATTAGCAACCTGGTTACAACTCTGTCAGGGCTGCTCCTTTAGAGTCCCACCACAGGCCCATGCTCACACAGAACAAGGCCTCTTGGACATAGAAACCCCCTTACAGGTGCCAGGTAACCTCACCTCCCCTACACTGTAGCAGAATCAGGTTTTACTTTTTAAGTGTGTTAGTGTCCCCTCCAGAACTGTTTATGGAATTATCCAATGTGAATGGATTACCTGTTCTTACTAAAACACAGCAGTTACATATTTATAATAAATATAAAAGGTTTCTTATTTATATTAAATTTAGAAGATAAGAAAATTAGTTAAAAGAAATATAGCAACACTAAGAAATTTAAAAAAATAGTTTTAAACAGAAAGAACTACAGATAGAGAAACCTATCTAACACTTGAATTTCATACCTCATGGGCGTCACATAGAAACATAGAATGTGATGGCAGATAAGGACCATTTGGCCCACCCAGTCTGCCCATTTCCCTACCTACTGCTTAAACTCCAGATCCTAACTGATCTGCAGCTCTCCTTGTCTTCCTACGTCTAGAGTAGCCCTCTATCTATCCCATGCATTCTTCAATTCACCTATCATTTTTGCCCCTACAACCTCCGCAGGGAGGCTGTTACAAGCATCTACCACCCTTTTCATGAAAAAATACTTCCTCACGTTGCCCCTGAGTCTCCCCTCAGCCTCATATTGTGATCTCCCTTGTTCTTGAATATCTCTTTTTCTGAAAGATGCTGCCCTCTTGAACTTTGTTTATCCTCTTGAGGTACTTGAATGTCTCTATCATATCCCCCCTCTCCCTCCTTTCCTTCAGGGTATACATATTGAGGTCTTTCAGCCTCTCATTACATGGTTTCTGATGCAGTCCTTGCACCATTTTTGTTGCCCTTCTCTGGAATGCCTCCACTCTGTCTATGTCCTTTCAGAGATGTGGTCTCCAGGACTGAACACAGTGCTCTAGATGAGGTCTCACCAACTGTCTGTACAGTGGTATCACCACCTCTTGCTTTCTACTGGTGATACCTCTCCCTATGCACTCCAGCATCCCTCTGGCTCTACTGACAGCCTTTTTATATTGTTTGGCTACCTTTGGGTCATCCGTTATGACTACCACCAGGTCCCATTCCAGTTTGGTTCTCATCAGTATCCCCCCCCCCCCACACACACACAGTGTGTCTTCCTCTCCTGGATTTTTTTGCCCCAAGTGAATGATTTTGCACTTCTCTGAACTGAATCCAAGTTCCCACATTCTTGACCTTCCTCCAGCTTGTCTGGTCTCTTCTCATTCTTTTCACACACACCCTCAGAGTGTTAACCCTATTGCAGATCTTAGTGTCATCCGCAAAGAGCCATACCTTCCCTTCCCTTTTAGCCCCTCCGCAATGTCACTTATGAAGACATTAAAGAGGACAGGCCCTAACACTGAACCCTGTGGTACCCCGCTGGTTACCCCACTCCTCAGATTGAACTCCATTTACCACAACCCTCTGTGTCCTATCGCTCAGCCAATTTCTGACCCATTTTACCACCTTTGGACCCACTCACAGACTGTCCAACATATTTACTAGCTTCCTGTGTTGGACATTGTCAAATGCCTAGCTAAATTCTAGGTAGGCCATGTATACCGCCCCTCCCTGATCAACTACCCTGGTCACCCAGTCAAAGAGATCAATGAGATTTGTTCAACAGGACCTTCCTGCTGTGAATCCATGTTGCCTTGGGTCTTGTGCCCTGCTAGCCTCAAGATATACCACAATCCTTTCCTTTAACATTGATTCCATTATTTTTCCCACCACTGAGGTCAAACTGACCGGCCTGTAATTTCATGCCTCCACCTTGCTCCCACTGTTATAGAAGGGTATCATATTTGCCCTCTGCCAGTTCTCCGGTACCACTTCCTCCTCCAGTGGTTTATTGAATAGGGCTGTCAGTGGTGCCACTAGCACCTCTCTGAGTTATTTTAATATTCTGGGGTGTATCCCATCTGGCCTCATTGCCTTGTCCACTTTCATTTTCAAGAGTTTCTTTAGTACTCTCTCCTCTGTGAATGGACTGTTGTCCACCTCTCTTCCATGCATGTTTCTTCTGACTATTTGTATTCCCTTCGCTTCTTTTGTGAATACTGAGTAGAAGTATTCATTCAGAATTTCTGCTTCCTCTAGGTGCCCCTCAGCACACTCCCCACCCCCTTAATTTAGCCTCACAAACACTCCCTTGGCCTTTTTTCTTTCACTAATATACCTGAAGAAGGTTTTGCCTCCTTCTTTTACTGTCTGGGCTATTATTTCCTCTGCTTGCACCTTTGCTCTCCTGACTGCTTTCCCTGCCTCCCTCTGCTTTGTCTGATACAGTTCCCTGTCTCCCTCTGTGTTTCTTTATACTTCCTGAATGCCATTTTTTTCTCTAACTTTCCCTGCCACTTCTTTTGAAAACCATAGTATTTTTTCCTTTCTTTTTGCTTTGTTTACTTGCTTCACACAAAGGCTTGTTGCCTCTGCTATGGCTCTTTTAAGGATCTCCCACTGCTCCTCTACTCTATCCCTCCTCCTTCCTTTGCCAGGGGTTTTCTTGAGGCATTCCCTTATTTTTTCAAACTTGTCCCTTTTGAAGTCCAGGACCCTTGCCTTCGTGGGGCTTGACTCTGCTACTGTCTTCACCTTAAACCACACTGTATGGTAATCGCTGGTCCCTAGATGGCTGCCCACTGATAGATCTGTTATTCCGTCACCATTTGTGAGAACCAGGTCCAATATTGCTCCCTCATGGGTGGGCTCCACCACTAGGAGCCAACTTTTAATCTCAACAAATGGCCGTGGGTCAGACTCTTGGGTTTTTGGTGTTCTGTGGTGCATTTTGAGGGTCTTACTGAACAGAAAGCACAGCATAAACAAACACCCTTGAAATCATAGTTCAGTGCCCAAATGTGCCTGTATTTTTGATGGTTCAGATTACTTCTAATAGCAACTATTAGCCCATTCACTATGTGCAAATGATATAGAAACCCAAGGCAATCACACATAGTACATTTCTGTTTATACTGTTCTCCTGGTTCCAACTGTATGTCTCAAACATCAAAGAAAGAAACATATAATATAATGCAAAACAGCACCATACATTGAACAAACATTTGTCAATGTCAAATGTTTGCTTATTGATATTAGCATTGGACATGAAGGAGCTAGACAGATGCAGAATAGGAATGGCAGTGAAGTACTGAACTCACTGCAACCCAATCTCCACCCTGCAGAGATGGACAGGCATTAGGGTGTGCCTTTGAATTGTCGCCACACTCACGGCATTTCACCTCACCCTGTCCTATAGACACTGACAAGTGCTGAGGTGTGCCTTGGGGTGTTCAGCTTCACAGTCACCCCATTTCATAAGGACATACGCTGAAATGGGTGCAGTATAGGAGAATGGGGTGAAGTCAGGGGCTGAAGAGTCCAAGGCACACCTCGATGCCCGTCATTGGCTTCAGGGTAGGGGGTGGGGGTGGAATGGCATAAGCATTACAGCTGGCAATCCAAAGGCACACCCCTGATGCCTGTCAGTCTGTACAGGGTGGGACATAATGGTTAGAAACCCTAACACTCCGGGCGTTTGTTGGTATTTGCACTATAAATTTTCAACATGGCCTTTTTGTGACCCCCACCTCATGAAAGCATTTGGGACCTCTGCTCATGAACAGTGGCACTGTGATTTTGTTAATGTGTCCCAAACTTTGATTTCCCACAGTGACCGTGCCATTCTGCGCCAGATGTGTGAAAACACAGATCGGGCAGGATCTGAAGAATGACAGCTGTACCATTCATAGGGAGGTGTGAAGAGATGGCAATGTTGAAAATCTGGAGTGAAAATATTAAAAATGCTCGAACGTCTGAGCGTACCTAGAAACTGCACAATGCATGCTCGTAACACAGTTGTTTAGTGGAATTATTTCAGCAAATTTTCAACATAGGCATTTTGTGACCTCTGCTCATAAACACTGTCACTATGATTTTCTTAATCTGTCCCGAACATTGATTTCCCACAGCGACTGCGCCATTGTGTGCCAGATGTGCAAACACACATTTCGGGCAGGAGGTGAAAAATGACAGTTGTACTGTTCATAAGGAGGTGTGCAAAATGGACAATATTGAACATTTTGAGTAGAAATATTAAAAATGTTTAAAGTGAAGAGTGTGCATTAAAACTGCTCAACGCAGGCTTGTAACACAGTCATTTTGTGGACTTTTGTCACCAAATTTTCAACATAGGCATTTTAGGATCTCTGCTCATGAACAGTGTCACTGTGATTTTCTGAATGTGTCCCAAACACTGATTTCCCACAGTAACCACGCTATTCTGCGCCGGAAGTGCGAAAACACATTTGGACCAAGATGTGAAAAATGACAGCTATACTGTTCATAAGGAGGTGTAAAAAAATGGCAATGCTGAAAATCTGGAGTGAAAATATTACAAATTCGTGAAGTTACGAGTGTGGGTGGAAACTAAGCAATGCATGCTCGTAACACAGTCATTTTTTGGAATTTTTTCACCAAATTTGCAACATAGGCTTTTTGAGAGGCCACCTCATGAACAGTGACACTATTGTTTCATTAATCAGTCCTAAAAGGTGATTATGCTCAGTGACTGCGAAATCACCTTCCGGGACCGAATAACGCCATGACAGTGACTGAATTCATGAGGAGGGGTCCCAAGAACCCCATATTGAAAATTTGGTGCCAAAGGTAAAAAAAATGTCTGAAATAGCCCTTTAAGTTGAAAAAACCCCATTTATGCCATTATATAGCTTACTGGCATTTCTTCAGTTCGCGGTCAACTTTGAAGAGTGCAGACGTGTTCCCGGTTCACCGAAGATCATCATGTTGGGCTCGGAGGTAAGTATGGGGTGAGGGTGTGTGGGGAGGTGGGGTGCTCAGAGGGTAGGTACGGGTTGGGGGAGGGACCACAAAAGAGACAGCAAGGGCCATTTCTTTTTTAAGGTAAAAAAAGGCAATGCGATGCTTTTTGGCATGTTGGGGTGGGCTTCAACGTGCTACTTGGGTGTTTTTTTGAAGGGGTCTGGAGCCGAAGGGATTGGGTACCCCCGTGGGCTATACAGCGTGCTGGGGAGGGGAGCGCATGAGCCACGGGGGATTGGGCACTCCCCTCGGCACACAACAAATTGGGGGAGAGCACTTGATGCTGATGGGGATTGGGCTACCCTGTCGACACATGAACTGGAGAGGGGGAATGCCGACAGGGGGAATTGGGCACCCCTGTCAGCTTTAACAGGGTCTGTGAGAGGCAATGGCTGTCCGTCGGCTTCTGTGGGGACTGTGAGAGGTCAACAGAGAAGCCGCCAGCATATTTATTGAAAGGGGACACCAGACAATGCAGATGTAATTTGCTGCTGCAGTCAGTGACTGCCCCGCAGCAAAAACAGCTGATTGCTGATGATGGGGCACTCTCTGATTGCAGCAGCGAGTTTGTTTCAAATTGGTGACAAGCTACACTACTGCTGTCATGGACAGTGTAATTCTCTATTGGTGCCATACAGACCAGCCCCAAAATGGGCCGCTGGCATTGGCAGCAACACTACCGTGTCTCCACAACTCACTACTACAGCAAGCTGCCCCAATATGTTTCTTGCACATGCATGCAAGCAAACATAAAAATAAGTAATACATTCAGAGAGTGGTATATAGTCCAAGAAAAGGGACTTGCATTTGTTGCATAAACAAATATCTTTATAATCCCAGTTAAAAGGGAACAATATTTAGGAAAATCTCAAACAATTACACCAATTATCAAAGGTCAAAGTACAGCAACTCTACCACTTGGATGGACTGATAGCAGTAGTCTCCACCCATCTGTCTTTATACTACTGTAATGTCAGATCCCACATGCCAGGAAATGGGGTAACACTGCACTGGAAGCCAGCAGTCAACAGAAACTGAGTACCAAATCCTGCACAAATACTGAAGCCTCATAACATACTATTCTGTTTCATTTTTCTAGGCTGACAGGTAGCATACAGACTATAGAAATTCCTGCCCATGGCAAGTAAGAGGACATTATTACACTGTCTTCACCTCTGGGACAAGTGAGGGAAAGGAATGCTTCCCCAGGCTGTGGAGCTGTTATAAAGAGATGCTGTGTGTGTGTGTGTGTGTGTGTGTGTGTGTGTGTTTGGGGGGGGAGGATTTCTCAGCACAGGAAAAAAAAATTATTCAGGAAGCAGAGCTGGCGATCCTACTAAATTAATTTGCAAAACATGTCAAGCCAAACTGGCCAGTTAATCAATGTATTGTCTCCTACAGTAGCAAAATTTCACTGTATTTAAGTCTGTGGCAGTAAGTGTCGAGAAGTTTCATTTTTGTATTCGCATATTATGAGTTTCTGCTTTAAACAGTGAAGTTTACAGCACTTTCTGTGTGTGCAGCACATTTTCTATGAGGGACACAGCAATACCTCAGAATAAAATCTGGGATGACAGGTGGCGCTATCCCAAGGGCTACTACCCCTGCCTGCTCGGCTAGTAGCAGGTTAAGGGGCCTAGGTTCAGTGACGGGTGCCTCCACCCAAAGGTCAGAGTTGCTATGGGTTAAGCTAACCAGGCCACAGCCCTCTGGGACACTGTGACCCCCCCCCTTGTCTAGTGGCCCATGCAATATACAATGTTTACCTTCATAATACCGCTGATATGTTTTGCACATACACATATATTTAGCACTTACCCCCAGGACTGATTTCTTCAGCTTGGCTCTGGGGACCCGCTGTAAAATAAGGTCAGGCAAGACAAAAGACAACAGTGCAATGCCTTAAGCATAAACTGACACCACAGTCAATTTAAATTTCCGAAAAAGTAGATCTGATTTATCCAGGGGGGTAGTAACATGGGAGGGACACAATCAGGGTAATTGGTTGGAATAATCTATCATTTACTCTACAGTGTGGGCATTTAAAGTCCCTGAAACAGTTACACTCTCTGGGTACCCAGGGGGATGGTAGATGGGCTAGCCAAGACCGTTGCCCAGGGTAGGCCGGCGTTGCAGCTGGTTGGGGCCCTGTGAAGAAAAGAAATAACATGCACTACACCGTAATTGTCATCCGGAGCCGGAGGGCTCAGTTCATGCAAAAGAAAAGAAATAACAGGCAATCAGGTGACACACTTTTGATTTAGCTATATGTTTTAATTTTTTTATTTATTCTTTTCTCCCCGAGCCGCTAGCCGCCCGGTACTTTCAGCCCGGTCATGGAGCTACGGGCTTCCACCCTTCAGATCTACCAATGGGTCCCCTTCCGAAGCCCCATGGCTTTCCCCTGACGGCGGGACTGTGGTGCTCTCCCTGCATGCTGTAGATGTCAGATAGGTCAGAGAGGCCCTGGCCTGAGGGGCTAATCGTAGCCGTAGCGGGCTTCATGGAGGGCGGCCAGCAGCTGTCCTGCTTTTCTGCTTTTCTGGGGAGGTGGGGTCATGCAATGACATCCTGCGTCCACCCCGCCTCCTGTACACACTTCAGCGCCGGTAGCTGTGCGACCCCCGCCTCTGCCAGGGGTCCCTCATGCACCGGGCACTTCCCCACCCTCCCCTCAGAGAAGGAGAGCAGTCCATAGGATGCTCTATCCTTCACCGCGGCCGGCCCTCCAGCGACCCTGGTCCGTTCCCAAACCCGGGTCACCAGTGTCTCGAGTGGAAATCCTACTGCTGCGCTGATGGGCCGGCCGATTTAGCTATATGTTGCAGGGAGCTACCCTGATGATTACTCATGATACCCAAAAACTGGACACAGGATGGACGATGGTAGAGACAATAGATGATGATTCTTGATTGCCAGGAAAAGCAGGGCCCCCACGATGCACCGCAGCGTCATTCCTGTTCAGGCATAGGGCTGGGGGCTGATCCCCTGGCAGGTCTCTCATCAATGGTTCTTCACTGTGCAGCAGGGTAGGATGACAGAGCCCTCGTGGCAGGGCCCAGCTGCATTAAGTGGTAACGGATTCAGTCCAATTCGAGCTGGGTACAGCTCCCAGCCCTCAGCACATTTATATGTGAAAAAGGATTACTTTACCAGGCAAATGGCTCCTTGATCCCAATTGCAAAGTCACTGCTAAAACCCGGGATCTCTGAGATAGCTTAAGTTCCTGACAGGCCGATTGCATTTAGCAAAATCTTCGGACTTCTACAGGTGCAGCCTGGCCTCTTTCCAGTTACTTGCTGGGTTTCTCCAGAAGCAGATTCAGTCCGAAACATGTTCTTTCCCTTTCACTCTCTCCACAAAATGAGCCAAAATGCAGGCTGCTATCTAGGCCCTCACACAGTTCTCCCGCTCAAACTATGACACGCTTGCTCAGCTTATCAAGAGCTGTCTCTCCCCCTCGATTCTCAACTTCAATCTGGCTTGCCAGCAGACAGCTCGGGTTTTTTTCCCTTGGATCCAAAAGGTCCAATTGGTGGGTCCAGCTGTTAGTCACAGTAAGAGCTCCCCCTTTTGGTGCAAAAGGCACCAACAGTCCAAAACTACAAGTCCCAACTGGTAATCCAGACAGTCCCATGTCAGCAGGCTCCATTTTAGAGTCCTCACATAATGATTGGTCCAATTCGGCAGTTTGGGACCAAAATGGTGGAGCTAACTGAAAAGTCCTTGCTGCAAATGAGGCAGGTTAGAACAAACCATATTATTATTACTACTCTAAATGATTACCAACAATTAGTCACATCTTTTAGCAGGGCTCCCTCTGCACAGTTAGCGATGGCAGAAACGGAGCGAGTATTCAGCAGCCCGGGCGAGGCTCAGGCATGGAAACACACAGTCCCCCCTTTTGATTAATTATGACTGCAAACAGGCAGCCCTTAAAGAGACAGTACACATAGGCCACACAGGCACTCATGGGCAATACTTTTAAACGCTAAACGCAGGACACCAGCCTGGCAGTGAGCATTTGGGCAAGCTCGCGGAAGCCGTTTGGGAACCCTCATTTGTAGGGGGGTTACACCCTTCCTTGACTGGAAAAACTTGGTATCCGCATGAAGTAGGTACCATCACAATAATTTCAAATGCAAATTATCCTACACATCTATACCATTAGCAGATTAGGCCTATAACTTCTAAAGCATTAGTCAATATATTAAACCTTTACAATACACATTCTCTGTATTTCACAGTGCACTACTTTTCCTAAATTACATCACACATATGTTGCTCAGATTACTCACATACACAATGCAGTTTGGAATCAGGTTATTACTTCCTGCACAGGGAACAATGAGAATGGGGGCCCTTTCCTAACAGCTACCTTGTGGCTAGACGAGGCAGGGGCACCATACCTGGAGGGCAGAACAATCAACTGGGAATTAGCACTTAAGTTCAGTTTGGGCAGTGAACTCTGGGACACATAAACTCCCTTGTGGACTACATTGAGAGGCAACTCCACTGGCTTCCCAAGGGAATCCTAGCTGAGGTGCAGTATTTGTTTGACAGCTCCTCCAGTCTTCCTAGGGGGAACAGCCACAGTCTCTGTACCTTCCACCTCAATCTCTGCACTTTTCTTACTTGCAAGGGGGACCTATGTCTGAGTGGAAAATTTGGACTTGGGGCACTGTCAGCCCCTGGCTCTGTAAATTCAGGTTCTACAACACTTTGCTCACTGGGACAATACTCTGGCACTGGAAGGAAACTATCATCACACTCAAAGTATTCTTCATGTTCTGGCATGTCACCAGTCTGCCTCAGATCATCTGTTCTCTTCCTCAGGTAAATCACACAGTTCCACCATACACAGTGACTCAACATCATCGGACTTGACACTTTGAACTTCACTCTAAGGGAGCATTGGCTCCAAGGACAAAGCTGGGGTTAGGCAGTCCGGAAAGGCCAGCTTCATCCCCACAATTGACCATGGGGTTACCCGAAAACAGCTGACTCGGTTCATAAGAGGGGTAATAAGCATAGTTGCATTCACTGTCATCAGAAGTGGACTGATAATCATTATCATTTTGAGTTTTCTGTGGAGAGAACCTTAAGTCAGTAACCACTGGGGCAAGCTTACTCTGTCTTTGTTTCGCAGCAGCTCGAGTCACTGGTCCAGGGGGAGCAATCTCTGGGGGCTCAGCTTCAGTCTTGATTTGGCCAATGGGCAACAAATGGTTACATGCTTGGTCTTGACATCTTTTGAGTTGTTTCCAGGCTGCACCTTGTACACAGGTAAATCATTCAATTTGCCTACTACTATGTGGGAAGATGGTGCTGCCGATCAGCAAATTTGTGTTTGCCATTCAATCCCAGATTTCTCAATAACACACGGTCTCCAGCTTGAAGCTCTTGGGCCTTTACTTTTTTATCATATCTTACTTTATTGGCTAAGTTTCTCTTTGCAGCCATTGCCTGAGCTAGTTGGTATGCATGGTTCAGTTGAGCTTTCAGTTTTTGTACGTACTGTAGGTAATTCTCAGCTTGGACCCCATCAGGAGAGACCCCAAAACAAACGTCCACTGGCAGCCAAGCCTCTCTCCCAAATATAAGTCAGTAGGAGAGAACCCAGTAGCATCATTTCTCGTGCAGTTATAGGCATGTACCAAGGTGCTAATCTGCTGGCTCCATTTGGGCTTGTCTTTCGGGTGGAGAGTGCCTAGCATGTCAAGTAGGGTGCGATTAAAGCATTCTGGCTGTGGATCTCCCTGTGTGTGATAAGGGGTGGTTCTAGACTTCCGCACTCCCCATAGAGAGAGCATTCCCTTGATTAAGTGACTCTCAAAGTCTCTGCCTTGATCAGAATGAATCCTCTGTAGGCTCCATAGTGAACAAAGAAATTATCTATCAGCACCTTGGCCACGGTGGATGCCTTTTGGTCTTTGGTGGGGAATGCTTGGGCATACCTTGTAAAGGGATCGGTGACCACCAACACATTACTGATATTCCGCTGATCAGGCTCCAAACTTAAAAAGTTGATGCAGACTAACTCCATAGGTGTGTTGGTGGTGATGTTAACAAGGGGGGCAGCCCTCTGGGGCAGGGCCTTTAAGCAGCGACTACAGGTCTGTACATGATGCTCAACATTGGTCCCCATCTTAGGCCAGTAGAATAGAGACTGCACTAGGTCAAGGGTTCAGTTGATACCGAGGTGGCCCACGTGGTTGTGCAGGGACCTCAGCACCAAGTCTCTGAAGGCTGTGGGCAAGACCAATTGTTGCTTGTCTACTTGACCCCCCCCCATCTACTGTCTCTCTCTCTCTCTCTCTGTATAGCAACTGATTAATCAGCTTCAACTTAGGACCTTCCTTAAGCAATAAAGCAGTTCACAAATCAGAGAAGCACAATTTGGACACATCTTTCCCTGCGTAGAGGGCTTCAAGTGCTGACCGCATCATAGGATCTTGGGATTGAGCCCACTGAATGCTGTCATTATCAAATTAAGGCAGTTCACTAATATCTAATGTGGAGAAGTGACAGTACACAGCTGGTATACAAGTGTTAGAGTGGCCCAAGCAGTCCACTGGGTCTGTGGACATCTGTTCATCTTTGTCAAACTTTTGGCACAGTGCTCGATTGTCGGTTCGGACAGCCTGACCCAATCACCTCTGGAAGTGGGCCACCAGGAGAGGGCATCAGCATCTATGCGATTCAGGCCCAATCTGTATTCAACAGCATAATCATAGGTAGACAACACAGAGAGCCACTGATGCCCAATGGCATCCAATTTAGCTGAAGTCTGCACATAGGTCAATGGATTATTATCTGTCCTTACTAGTATCTTTGCTCCACACAAATATTCATGGAACTGGTCAACGATGGTCCACTTCAATGCCAAGAACTCCAATTTATGCACAGGATAGTTTTTCTCTGATGGGGTCAGACTTCTACTGGAAAAGGCCACTGGTCTCAAGCCATTCTCGTGTTCCTGATATAACACAGCCCCCAACCCTTGGAGGCTAGCATCGGTGTGCAACACATAGGGTTTAGTAGGGTCAGCATAGGCAAGGATGGGAGCATGGGTGAGCTGATATATTATTTCATGGAACACAGCTTCGCAGTCAGGTGTCCAGCGAGACCCAAAAAGTTCACCCGGCCGGAAGTATACCCTTTCTGTTCCTGTGGGGGCCACTTTCTTGTGCTTTTGGTTTGTAGGAGGGTAACCCTGGGTAAGATTTAGGAGTGGATGAATCACCCTTGAGTAGTCCTTTATGAATCGCCGGTAATAGCCACAAAATCCTAGAAAGCGCTGTAATTCTTTCAGGTTGTGGGGCTGGGGCCAGGTGGTCAAGGCCTCTTCTTTACTAGGATCAGAGTCTCTATCCCCTCAGTGGACACTATATGCCCCACATACTTCACTGATGTCTGAAAAAACTGGCATTTGTTGATGGACAGCTTGAGGCCGAAATCCTCCAATCAGTCTAACACTTTGAATAATCGACTCTCATGTTCCTCCAACGAACTTACAAACACAATAACATTGTCCAAGTATACCAGGCACTCCAACAAGTTCATATCCCCCACTGCACGTTCCATCAGTCACCGAAAAGTGGCCAGAGCACCCGATATCCCCTGGGGCATCCTCATAAACTCATAGAACCCAAGTGGACAGATGAAGGTTTTCTCATGATCCTCTGGGGCCATGGGGATCTAGTAGTACCCACTGCGAAGGTCCAACACAGAGAACCACTTGATTCCATTCAGACAGTCCAAAGCATCTTGAATACGGGGCATGGTGTACTGATCTGGGATAGTCTGTCAGTTAAGGGTTTGATAATCCACACACATTTTTACTGTCCCATTCTTTTTCCGCACCACCACAATAGGCGAAGCATAAGGGCTTCTGGATTCTTGTCACACCAGCTGCAATCATTTCCTGAAGGTGCTTTCTTACATCATCTATATCAGTGGGTGTTAGGCGATGAGACCTCTCACGAAATGGCTGTTCATCATGCTGGCGTATGTGATGCTTTGCTCTTTGGACACATCCCATGTCCCACTCTTTTAAGGAAAACACTTGGTCTCTCTGGGCAAGTCTCTTGCTGATCCTAGCCTTCCATTCGGCTGGCAATGAGGAGTCACCAAAGTCAAACAAGTCAGGGGTCACTCTATCAGTCGCTCCAGAATACTTGCTACTGGGTAACACTGCAGTGTATGCACAGTGTACGGTAGCTAGGGTACAGCCTCTATTTACCCGAATTTCTCGATCTGACACATGGTGGACCTGGACCATTACCCATCGAGCAAAGGCATGAGCATGAGCAGCATGAGTATCTTATTCTTGACAACTTTCTATAAGCGGACCTCCCCTTGTAGAGTACACTGAGTGCTGGGGGCCAGGATCATCGACTCAGGATCCTTCTTCCATACAACCCCAACTGGTTCATCCTGATCCACCTCTTCGGCATTCTGCCGTGACTCATATGCCCTCTTAATCAATGCAGGAATCTTCAGAGCCCTACCAGTCCGTTGCCCCATTTCTCGTAGCATAGTTGCGCCAGTCTCCTGAACATATGAGTGTTTGTCCCAATTAGTAGGGGAACCCCATCATACAATCAGTAGGGGGAAACACCAGGGCTAAGGTCTCTACTTGTTCCACCACTCCAGCCACCAAAGTAGGGAAAGACAGCCAAATCCGGATATACCCAGAGTAGGGGTATGCGTTTTCACTCAACCCCCAAACGTGCAGTCCGTCCAAAGGCTGTAAGGGCACATCAGGCAAGTGCTTCTGATACAAGTCTTGAAACATTATCATTATTTGGGAACCACTGTCAAGCAAAGCCATGGGAGACACTCCATTCACCTTCACTGTTGTTTCCATGGAGGGATCCATCACCTCGGATCATTCAGGTGGCGCTGATGTCGGTGTCGATCTGGCATTGGTCTTGGTAGCGTAACTTTTTCGAACAGCTCCCCCTGCTGGCCTGTTGTTGTTCGGGTGAATCAAAGCTAATAGGCACGGACCCTCCTCAGATTTTCTGGTGAACAGCAGAAGAAATGGGTGTGTCCATCCTCCCCGCATTGATAACAGAAAGTAGGATCTCTAGACTCTCTGGGGGTACGCGGACCATCTCTCGGTTTGGGTACCATAGGGGTACTGGACGGCTCATCTTTGACTCGTGTTTTGATTCCTTGATCCTTGGAATGTCCACCAGGGTGAGGATTTGGTGTGGTTCGCAGCAAGTCCCCCACTAGAGCTCTCAGCTCTCGCACTTCTTCCAGTAGGTTACCCTGAGCCCGGGGTTCCGGAGAAACAACATGCACTCCCACTCCACTTTTAGTCTCTGGGGGTGCCTGATACAGGTCAGGTTCTCTGGCTGCTTCGGTCAATTCTTTAATCAGCTCTCTCAGCTTTTGCGCCTCATCTGAGTCACTCCTCTCCGGGGTCGGGCAGGTACCAACCACCCCAGCATAGGGCTTCCAGCCCTCTTCATCAGTCTTGATCTCATGAATTTCTTTCATAAGATGACAGTACTTGGGAGGGTTAGCCTTCCTGTCTTGTAACTTGAGTTTCAATATCATTACACTAGAGTACAATAGCTGGCTGACTTTAGGATATGGTCCAATCTGACCCAGTTCAGTTCCTTTGCAGGCACTCCACCTTTCCTGTGGGCCCTCTGCAGAGCCCTCTCAGTCCTGGCAACAAATGTGGACAACTTCTCCTTTTTCCACTGCTTAGCTGACTTGAACTTCCACAACAAGTTGTCCCCCAATTCAGTACTGCCAAACACTCCTTCCAGTGCAGAGAGGTTTTCAGCTGCCGTAGCCTCTTGGCTAGTTGCTCGCAAGAAGCGGATGGCCTCTAGGGCTGGGCCTCTCAAACTTTCCATCAGTCCCTTTCTCTTTTCCCCCTCTGAGCACTGCCATTCCGGTACCAAGGGAGTAGCATAGTCCATCCAAGTTTCCAAATCATCCTCCCCTGTAGGCACTGGGACTGTGCCTGAAAAAAGTCTAAGCTTTCGGTAAGAGTCCAACTGTATCGAGGGAATTATTATGGGGGAGGGGGCTACCGGAGTAGAACTCTTAAGAGCGGGGGATGTGGCTGGGGAGTACAGGGGCATGTGTTCCTCAGAAATGTCTAGCACCTTTACGAGCTCTTGAGCAGTTCGTCCTTCAGATGCTAATATTTTGAGTAACTTGTCCTTGAACCCTTCTATACTGGGAGACCCACCTGGGGTAGCCGGATCACTATACAGGTGAATGACCCTCCACCCCTTCTGGGTACCTTCTGGCAGAATAACAGGGGGTACCTTCCCTGGATCTATTGCAGAACTACAGGAAAGCAACACGATCATAGTCTGCTCAAACAAATCTGAATCTCTTCCCTTTACTTCAACCTTAAAGAGACAGTACACGGAGGCCACACAAGCACTCACAGGCAATACTTTTAAATGCTAAACGCAGGACACCAGCCTGGCAGCGAGCATTTGGGCAAGCTCGCGGAAGCCTTTTGGGAACCCCCATCTGTAGGGAGGTTACACCTATGCCCATCGTAATAAAGGTCAGCAATAGCTGAGAGGTATGCTGTCTGTAGCCTGTGCGGCGGCATTGTTGGAACTAGGCCAGGTGCAGCAAAGATGAATCCCCGTAAACTGTGCAAGTGTGTCCCTGAGCCTGAGCTACGACAAATGAAACAGAAAAATCCAGGCAGTGGTATGATGGTATCCAGGACTGGAACAAGATCAAGCACATGGGAGCCAGTCACTTTTCACCCTGTCCCCCACCACCACCATGTACGAAAAGCAGACAGTGGAAAATTAGAGTGACCTGCTATGCTGTGCTGCTTATTGCTTATATTGTAATTTAAAGAACAAATAGCAGGAAAAAAAATCACAGACAGTCAAAAATGTAATTATTTTTTAAAGAAGTCAGCAACCAGCCAAGTCCAAGGCGGGGCTGGGTGTGTGAATGATCTTGCTGCTGCTCCAATCCTGCTGCACATTTTTTTTTTTTTAAACAAAATGGGCCAGCCTGCTTTGCTGTACTGGCAGGAATTATTTAAAATGTAAGCTCTCTCTCTCTCAGCTCACCAGTCCATACAAATGACGACTGCCTTCTAGGCAGCAGCCACAGAGGTAGATAAATTTGGGAGAGGTAGTCTTCTTGCCTTCTAGCGACTCACGTCTCAAGGTTCCAGCTTCCTTCTCTTCACTTCTCTTCACCACCCATGGGCCAGGCCCAGGCCCATCACGCCAACTCTCAGACTCTCACTGTGCTCCTCACCACATGGCCCAGTGCAAATCATTCAATGATTCAAGGCAACCAGCCGAAAAGTTGACCCGACGGTCACGACCATCCTTAACGGCTTGACTACTGGCCCGCCACACACACACACGCCACTAGCTACCAACCACTGTGTGTTGGTCTCACTGCTGCAAAGAAAGACTCAAAAATGGCAGATCTTGTGCCAAACAACACACACCTAAGCTGAGGCATATGATGCTGGGAGGTGCAGCGCATGCGTACCTCAAGCCAGATCGCATGATTGAACTGGAGGAACCACCCATCCCACCCGTCCACCAATGGCAGATAATTTAGAAAATGTAGTGTAGTGGCATAGCAGCACCTATAATACTATGAATAATTCATTAACTGATCATCATGGTCCATGGACGGTGGTGTGGGACCCGACTCCCCCTTCCCCTGCTCCCTAGAAAGGCTCAGTCTGACTCAGAGAGATGAAGTAAAGACTAAAAAAAACAAACAAAATCAAAAAAAACACAATTCTGGTTGGGCCCCATCCCGGGGGGGAGGGGGCAGGTCCTCTACTTCAACTTCCCGGGGAGGGGGCTTCAGCCCCTCAACCCCCCCCCCACCAATGCTGTCTGAGGCATGCTCCCTGCAGGGCATCCAGGATGTCTCTGCTCCTGGTTGTGGCTTCAGCATAGGTGTCCCAGTTAACATCTGGCATATTTAGGTCCCCTGCTAGTAAAACTTCCCCTTTCTCTGCCATTTTGTGGACAGTTTCCACTAATATTTCCTCCCCCTGCATTGGAGGTCTGTAGACAACCCCAGTGTGGATAGTGGTGCCATTCCCCATCTCCAATGTGACTCACAGTGCCTTTTCCCCTTCATGCTTTCCCTTTATCTCAGTTGCTTTGATCCCCTCTCTGATGTATGCAGCCCTGGAGCTGTCCATCTGAAGGGTTACACTACCCCTACCTTGTGGGTCCATAACAAGGCTGAGGGCCTGAGTTCCCATTTTACTCTAAAACTGGTTATTTCCCAAAAATAACATAAATGTGCAGTGCCTCCACCCAGAGTATACTTTCAAGTGGGCTAGAATAATACCTGGTACAACCCTCTAGGATGTTGTACCCACCCACAATACCATGTAGGCACCCCAAACATGACCCATAATTCAAAACATTTCAGACATTTTGCAATTGTTGACACTCTAATAATATGCTCATACACTAAGGTCATGAAAAAACAGCAAACAATTTAGTGACATGGGGCGAGGGTTAGGAATGGGGAAATTGGAATCAGAGGTCAGCTATTTACAATTGATTTAGATTTGGTTTGACTTGGCATTGCAATGAGAATCAATGTAATCATTTTGCATTTAGAGGCCACCCACCAACCTTCTGAGGTAGTTAGCATATCTAATCTGGCTATCTAGCTAGCTGCATTAGATGGCTGAAACATTGTATTAGATGCCCATACAATACCAGTCCCAAAACATATTAGAATCCCACAATTCTAATATCTATATCTGGGTACCCAGTACTAGAGTCTAAAGGTGAAGACTTGATAGCTGAGATGGCTGGCATTGCAGCCGAGGTTGGGGCAGTTAGCTTCTTCACTTGATTGGCTTGGGCTTTAGAACTTAAACTAAGCGGAACTGGAAAAAACTATTTACAGTCCCTTTCATGGGCAGACCAGGGTCTGCTTACTCACAGTTTTGAAATCACATCTAGTGTTGAGAAGCATTGCTGAGGATTCGAGCAGGAGCTGAGGAAGACCCGTGAAACAACAGGCTTGGCAGCTTGCATTTTCTGAAAACCTTTCAGCAAGAAGTTCGTGCCCCTTCTTTCTGGGCTTACAGTCTCAATTGGTACAGACTGGGCTGGGACTTGGGCTGGCACACTTCAGACCCCCACATCTAGGCTATGCCCCTCAGGGGGAAGCGCATATGGCAGTGCCCTAGGTGGCATACTACCAGGCTGTCTCCCAGGCCGATCTGAAAACAGTCAAGTTGTATTCAGCAAATTTACATCAGCACATTTATACATTAGCTCACAGTAGTCATGATCGATTTAACCATGTGTCAGTGTGGCCAACATGGTCCTTTACTGGTAAGTACAGACTCTTCTGATGGGTGCTTTTTCCCCTAAGACTCAGATGACCCAGAACTCACACAGTCCTTGTAGAACCACACAGGAGCTTAGCTTGAATCTATTGCACATCACCAGACAGAACCTGAGCCTTGGCTCTCTACCATTTGACATACTGGAAACAACAGACGGAACTTGGGGCTCGGCTCCCCATCATTCAGCAGACTTTACTTGTTAGCAACACTGATACTATAGCTTCTGTCAAGCTTAAGACACTCTAACACAGTCCCTTGTGGCTTTGCTGGCATTAGCAGTTCTAACTTGGACTTTTAGAACTTTCACTGGCCACTCAGGCACTGTCAGAACAGTTCTGCATGGCTAGGGAACCTCCCTCCAGTCCTGTAGCACTTTACACTGTCACATTTAGCATTTCTCAGACTGGACCATCCACGGTCACTTAATCGGTAGGCGTCCACCCTGTCCAGGTGCTGATCAGGTGCAAAGTGCAGACAAACAGTCACAAATCTAGGCTCGCTGGACTTTTCTGCCCTACCACAGATTTCTCTCTAGCTTGCACTTTCATGTAGGAGTCTACTTACTCAGAAGTATTTAGCAGACTTTCCTTTTCTGGAAGTTATGGGTTTCTTTAGTACTGCACTGCTGAGGCAGAAGCATTTCTTGCAACTGCCTCACAACTGCATGCAGATGCTGGCTTCTTCTCCACATTTTCCTAATGTGGCAAGGAGATGCTAGCTCGGGAGGACAATCTCTGGCAACCCCCAGGCTAACAACTTCTATAATTGGTAGCCACTCTTTCCCTCTGGCAAAGGCAGAAGCCCCCTCCTCTGTGGAGGGGCTTTCGCTAAGCACAATAGGCCCATTTTTCTTTGCTGGGGACCTGAGATCCCCTCCCTGTGGAGGGGCTCCCGCTGGAATTGAGCTCAGCCTGAAAATCCCTGGGTTTTATAGAGTCCTTCTGGGGCTCCCGATTGGCTGAGATCACTTGTTACTCCCAAAATGATTGGCTGGAATCACTTGTCAGTCCTGAAAATGAATATTCATAAACCTCCTTTAATGTTTCATAGGCTCCCTGTTTTGGCGCCTGAATTAGGTCCCTGGATTTTCCCCATAAGCCTTTTGTAAAGTCCCATAAGTCTCTGGCACTGTTCCACTAATCCTTGCACTGAAATCCTGGCGTTCCAATTGGCTGCTGTCTGCAGAACATGGCTGCTAGTGTTCACAGTCCCAATGCAGTTTAACACATTCCCACAAATAAAGTTCTGGTACAGCCAGGTAAAATATAGGTATTTATTCTGTGCCCCACTGTTCAGTAGCCATAACTATGCCTGCTTAAATGCCCCCACTCTTAACCATTTCTCTGCAGTCTTTAGCCTGCTGCTGCTGCCGAAATATGTAGTCCCCAGGCAGCAGACAGGCGGTTCACTAGACTCCCAACATTAACAGTCTGGAGCAGCCAGTGTAAATACATTTTTATTTCCATAGCCACATTATTTGTTAGCCCCTTCAGTGTCCTTTCATTTGCTGCCCTTATAATACATTTATTTACAACTTTACACTGGCAGCAGCTGCTGAAGCTTGCAGCACCCTGGAGAACCAACCAGCTCATGATTTTTTTTTTTTAATACTTCTTTATTGGTTTCATGTCAGTCTAGCAACTTACGTCTTAAATAAGTGTCAGCATTATATGAAATTATACAAATCTTGTAGGAGTAACATCTTAAGGATAAAAAGTATTCATTCTATCATTGCTCTAGTATTCATATAGATGAAATTGATCCATAAGGTCTCTCAGTCTAGACACTTCTTTGAACTCTTTAAGTTTTCAAGAATTTTGCATGGATACTATAGACCTTAAAACAAAGTATATCTCCCTTTTGGAGAACTTACAGGTTTACAATAAAAAGGAAAAACAGGAACCAAATTAAACTTTAAACTGTAAGAGTAATGTAAAATAAAAATATAATCTAATCAGGGTCTCACTGTCCTGTTATTTGCTCTAATCATGAGACCTCTAAGTCTATTGAAATTATACAGTTGTTTTAAGAAAAAATGTATTTCCTTGGCTAAGAGGTATAAAGTCTGCACACTGGTTATGACTGTGTCATTTCCATTCTTAAAACTGTGGAGCACACCCACAGAACCCTCCAGAGTCCAGCTCTCAGCATTGCCAAACTCGGGGCATACCACATCCCATTTTATTATTATGTAGTTTTGTTTAATTTTGCTAGTTTTTATTTAACTTGATTTTTATTTAGTGGGGCAGAGGTCAAGGGTGGTACCTCGGGGGGGAAGGGAGAGGGAGAGAACGTGTGGGAGGGGCCACAACCCCATCCCAACAGGTGCTATCAGTCCTCTTGTCCCAACCAGACCATCCATCTGGTCCATCGGTTCAGGTAGACCGGGGACCTCTGCTGTACTCTAAATGTTAGCTCCTCTAGTTGCCGAATCTGTGCCACCACCTCTAACCAATCCTGCCTTGTTGGAGTAACTGATTGTAATCATCTTCTGATTATTCTTTTCAAGGCTGCCACAAGCAGGATCTGCCAGAGGTATATAGCTTTCCACCCCCATATCTCTCCCAGCAGCCCCCCTAGAACCAACAGTTCTGGTTCAAGTTGATTTTGGAGCTGAAATATCTGCTTCAGAGAAGTAACCACTTCCATTCAAAAGCCTGAAATAATTGGGCATGACCAAAATATATGTGCATGCGTGGCTATACCCTCTCCACAGTTTCTCCAACAGCCAGGTGATGCACCTATTTGTTGCTTGGAGACTACCTATGGTACTCTAAAATATCTGATCCTAATTTTCCATAAGAATTGTCTCCAGGAGGGGGAAGAGGACACCCTCCAAATATTGTTTCAACCCTTTACCTATTCCCTGTTTGATATAGTTATGTTCAACTCTTGTTCCCAGGCATTTTTAACATACTGCAGATTTGAAGTGATCTGCTGCAGACTTCTTTTATACAACTGAAATGTAGCACCTTGTGCATTCTTCGAGTTCCAGATTTGTTCAAATATTTGTTCTATAGCCCCCTTTACCCCTGTACATCATTCTAGTTAAATTTTTTTATTGATAAATCTACTAATTTGTAAATATCTCATTCTATCTGCTGGGGAAAGACCAAAATGCCTCTGAGCCACCTCAAAAGACAACAGTCCTCCCTCCCCCATAAGTTGCCAGGGTGCCTGCAGCCCTTCCTGAGCTCTTACCAGGAACAATTTATCCCATACTGCTGGTCCAAACATTGGGTCAAAAGCCCACCATCCATATCTCCAGTGTCCCCCATGCCTCATCTCTCTCACTGCCCCCCGTCTCCACCCTACTAAAGTAGTACGAGTTGCAGAGAGTAACCTTCTGAGAGTTTCAGAATGATCTTTTGTCTGGAACAGTATTGCAGACAACGGGGGAGATGGGCAACTTCCCAGCTCAATTTCCTTCCAAGTGGGCTTGTACCTTGAGTTTCCCCAGAGCAGAGCTATTCTCATCTGGGAGGCCTTCCAATAACCTGCCAGCCGTGGTACCCCAAGCCCACCCTGTTCTTTGGGTAGAAATAAGGTCTGTTTTCTTACTCTAGGCCTCTTGTTTGCCCAAATAAATTTCAAAAGCATTCTCTGCCAAGTCTCCAAGTCATTCTTAGAGATCACACATGTATTACCCTGGAAAAGATATAAAATTGGGGGGAGGGCATTTGTTTTTACTGCTTGAATTCTACTGTATAACAAGAGTGGTAGTACATTTCCATCTAATGAGGTTCCTCTTTAATTGTTGTACCACTGGTACATAGTTCAGATGATACTATTGGGAAGAACAGCTACTTACATTTATCCCCAGATACCTCATTTGTACCATGTCCCATCTCATAGGACAGGTCTCTTTTAGTTCCATAGATGGGCTGTAGCCAAACTTCAGAACCTCTGTCTTAGAAGTATTCAAAGAATAGCCGGCAAGTTTGGAAAACTGTGCCAATCTTTCCATTACCTTTCCCAAGGAACTCTCTGGGCTCTCCATGTATAAAAGCACATCGTCAGCATATAGAGAAATCTTATGCTGCCGACCGGCCACCCAAACCCCCTTAATGTCCTCATCCCTTCTTATACACTCCGCCAGAGGTTTGATGTATAATGCAAATAGAAGGGGGGGGACAGTGGACATCCCTGTCTGGTCCCCCTTTCCAACTGGAACCTCAGAGCATGGTGACCGTTCACCCTGATATAGGCTGTTGGTGTGTTATAAAGTCTTGAGATCAGAGTTTTGAAAGACTTCCCCAATCCAAGGCAGGCCAAAGACTCCTCCATAAACCTCCATGAAACTTTATCGAATGCTTTTTCAGCATCAACACTAACCAAAAGAGCAGTCCTCTTAGTATTATTTAGATAGTCAATTATGTGGACAGTCTTTCTAAGCTTGTCCTGGGCTTGGCACCTCAGAATAAAGTCAGTCTGGTCCAGGTTAATTAACTGAGGGATCAACGTCTGAAGCCTCTTAGTCATAACAGAAGCCAAAATTTTTTAATCAATATTTAAAATTGAAATGGGATGGTATAAAGAACATAATAGAGGATCCTTTCCCTGCTTTGGGATCATGGAAACTGTTGCCTGTCACCAGGAAGGGGGTATCTCCCTGTTGTCACTCTGTATAAAATGGAAAAGTCTACCTAAAATGGGGGCCACGTTACCTCTAAACAACTTGTAAAATTCTCCGGGGAGGCCATCCGTCCCTGGACATTTTAAGGACTTTAAGTTCCTAAAGGACTTTGAAGGAGTGTTATGGGCTAAGAGGATTGCATGGCAGCTGTAGCTGCAACCAGAGTAAAACTGCAGTTTGGGCACTTTGATTTCCCAGAGGCGCTGTTTTGATCTCCTCGCTACTCGGGGAGACTGCAGCTGACTAGCTCACTTTGTTGGGCTTTGGAAAGCTACCTTTCTGCTACCAGGTGGGGTTTAACCCAATCTTTTAAGGGTGGGTTACCCCCACAGTCTGCCCCAGGTTTCAGGAGCACTCATGACGGTTGCCATAGCAACGGAGGCAACGTCACTAAACTGCGCTACTAAAGCTCGGCTTCAGCGAGCAGAGTCCAGCAAAAGGACTTTGAAGGAGTGTTAAGGGCTAAGAGGATTGCACGGCAGCTGTAGCTGCAACCAGAGTAAAACTGCAGTTTGGGCACTTTGATTTCCCGGAGGTGCTGTTTTGATCTCATCACTACTCGGGGAGACTGCAGCTGACTAGCTCACTTTGTTGGGCTTTGGAAAGCTACCTTTCTGCTACCACGTGGGGTTTAACCCAATCTTTTAAGGGCGCACACAGTCTGCCCCAGATTTCAGGAGTGCTTGTGATGGTTGCCATAGCAACGGAGGCAACGTCACTAAACTGCGCTACTAAAGCTCGGCTTCAGTGAGCGGAGTCGAGTGTGAAGCAGAGGTGATGCAGGCAGAGGCCAGCGGCGTCTGTCGGCGTCAGTCGAGGGAAGGAGCCAGTAGTCCTTCTCTGCACCACAGAAGGTCCGTAAATAGTATTATTTTAGGAAAGCCTGCTTTTAAATATGGAATTGCATATGGGTATGCATGACAGGGACTATGTCACTTTTAACGTCTGTCTCACATGTAAAATGTATGAGGAAGGGGAGAAGGTTGATTCCTTTGTTTGTGATAAATGTATCTTGATTGAAATTATAAAACAAGAAATTGAGTCATTACAAAATAGGATTAAACTCCAGATTGAGATTTCTTCACTAGAAAATTAATTGATTCAGCTCTAGATGACTGTGTTGAACAACAAGAAAATGATCAGCTAGTAGGGGCTGCTAATGTAGAAAGGGAAGATATACATTTGGAGGCAAAAAACTGTTTGGACTCTAAGGAAGAGGAAGATTGGTGCAGAGTGGAAAAGGGTAGTAAAAAGGGAAGGCAGAATATTGGTGGATATGGGCAGACTGATATTCAAAATAAATATAGCATTCTCAGTACAGTGGTAGATCCGGGCAAGACTGACAAATTGGATTCAAATACTAGTGAGTGTAGGGAAGGTCATGCTAATATGATGGGGTACAATAAGCAGGGGGTACAAGGAGATCATATATTAAATAAGGAACTTCTGGTTATTGGTGACTCTGTGATTAGAAACATCGATAAAATATTATGCCAAGGAAGGAACGAGTTTACAACTATTATACTCTACCGGGAGCAGGTATAGGGGATGTTCGTAAAATGTTGCCAGGATTATTTGAAAATACTCTAAGTCCAGTCACGGTATTGTACATTGGTACAAATGATGTTGGAAAAAGGGCATTCTTGGATATTCAAAGGGACTTTGAGGCTGTTGGTGAAAACTTGAGGGTACGTGGATCCCGTATTTTGATATCAGAAATCCTGCCCATACCTCGGGATGGGGCAGGCAAACATAGGGACATTAGACAGCTAAATGGGTGGTTGAGAATGTGGTGCCATAGGGAGGGTTTTGTATTCATCCACCACTGGGACACTTTCAGGGACCAAGGCTTATTTGGGAATGACGGGTTACATCTAAACAAACATGGTTCTAGAATACTAGCTAAGGAAATACAGAAACAAATTGAAAATTATTTAAACTAAGTACCAAGGGGTAGGGGGCATTCATCAAACTTCAGACATAAAAAAAAAAAAAACTTGAGAAGTCTAGTGAATCTCAGGACTGGAAATGCCTCTTCCTAAATGCTAGCAGCCTTACAAACAAATTTGAGCAACTAGTCTGTTTGCTAAATACTGACAATGTCCAGATATGTGCCATAACTGAGACATGGTGGACATCCATGGACACCTGGGACCATCATATACAGGGATATGATTTATATCATATGGATAGAGTGGGTAAAAAGGGTAGAGGAGTAGCACTATATGTATCCAATAAAATAAAATCGGTAGCTATTGAAGTTCCTAAAATACCAGGAATTGAGCATCTGTGGATTAAGATGTTGCCACCTGAAGGCCCTAATATCAAAATAGGGGTTATATATTGACCTCCTTCAATTTCCCCTCAATATGATGAGGCGGTTCTAAATTATTTAAACTCCTTAGAGATTACTGAAAATATTATACTTTTAGGTGACTTTAATCTGCCTGGTATCAATTGGTCAAAACAAACAGTAGAGACATCTAACGAGTTAAGATATTTGGACTCTTTTTTACTAGCTGGTTTTGATCAATACATAGGGAGTAGCACAAGAGAGGAAAATACATTAGACCTTGTGTTAAGTAATTTAGGAGACTCAATTAAAAATTGTAGTACTTTTTCACCACTTAGTTCAAGTGATCACTGCATGATTAGTTTTGAATTAAATGGGGCATATTCTATCACTTCTGGCTCAACCAAGGTTCGGAACTTTAAGGCCAATTTCAATAAAATGAGAATGAAACTTCTGGAGTGGGGATGGATGAAAGAGTTTGAAAAAAGATCATTAAAGGAAAATTGTGTTAGCTTGGAGAAAAAAATTATTGATTTGGTAGATAAGTATGTCCCACTAAGGAAGAAATATAATGCTTTGGGTAAAATTCCCTTGTGGCTATCTCCTAAAATTAAGAAATTGATTAAAAAGAAAACAAGAGCTTATATAAAAGCCAGAAAAAGTGAGTGTGCAAAAAATTGTGCTGTGTATAAAAAACTATTAAAAGAAACTAAAAAAGCTATTAAACAGGAAACTCGGAAACATGAGTTAAATTTGGTTACAAGAGTTAAAGATAATCATAAATCTTTTGACACTTACATTAATAATAAAAAGGGGAGTAAAACTACTGTGGGGCCCATTAAGGATCAGGATGGTGAGTTAGTTGAGGACTACCAACCTATGGCAGGGCATTTCAACACTTATTTTTCATCAGTTTTTAATAGTAAGTCAGAAAATACTAGGAACCATCTGTCAAATACTGATTATAAAATTGTTCTGAATAAAAAAGATATTGAGGATAAACTGAAGCACCTGGACCCAAATAAGTCTCAGGGACCAGATGGGATCCATCCTAGAGTTCTTAGGGAACTGGCAACAGTATTAGCAGAACCCACAGCAGCATTGTTTCAAAAATCACTGGATAATGGGAAGGTGATAGAGGTATGGCATAAAGCAAATGTAGTCCCTATCCATAAAAAGGGATCTAGACAGGAAGTGAGTAACTACAGACCTGTGAGTTTGACCACTGTCCTGGGGAAAATATTGGAAACTATTATAAAGGACCAAATAGTGGAGTTTTGAAATCCACAGGGGAATGTGATGATGCACAACATGGCTTTAAAAAGGGTTTATCATGTCAGACAAATCTCCTTGAGTTTTATGAACACGTGAGTAGGGCCTTAGATGAGGGTATCTCTGTGGATGTGGTGCTTTTGGATTTTTCAAAGGCATTCAACAAGGTCCCACATGGAGAATTGGTTGATGCTTTGATAGAACACAAAATACCTGGGTACATTGCATCCTGGGTAAAAGCATGGCTGAGTGAGAGAAAGCAGAGGGTTTGTTTAAAAGGAGTATATACTGATTGGTTGGGAGTGGAGAGTGGAGTTCCCCAGGGATCTGTACTGGGGCCCTGTTTGTTTAATATATATATATATATCTATATATACACACACACACTCATTGTCTGGAGGAGGGGATGTCTGGGAAACCAAATTTGCAGATGACACTAGAATTGGTATTAGTATCAAAAATTGTGAAGATGTAATGAAACTGCAAAAAGCCTTATTTAAAATGGAAAGTTGGCTAGGGAAAATAAGTTATCCTTTAACACCAATAAATGTGTAGTCATGCACTTTGGGAAAAATAACAAAAAAGCTGATTATGTTCTAAATGGACATAAATTGGGAAAAGTAGTGGAGGAAAGAGATTTGGGTGTTAAAGTGACAAATGATCTCAAGTTCCATCAGCATTGTAGCCAGGTTATAAAGACCGCTGGTGGTATTCTTATCAACAATAAGAAACATATAAAGAGTAGGAAGAGGGAAGTGATTGTGCCTCTTTTTGGAGCACTGGTGAGGCCACAGTTGGAGTATTGCGCACAGTTCTGGTCACCAGGGTTTAGGTTAGATATTAAGAGATTGGAGAGGGTTCAGAGAAGGGCAACCAGGTTGGTACCTGATGTTAGGGACCTGGATTACGAGGACAGATTAGAAGACTTGGGGACGTTCACACTGGAGTATAGATGACTGAGGGGTGACATGTGTATGGTGTATAGTTCACTTAAAGACTTCAATCTAAGAGATAAACTGGGACTTACACTAAGGGAACAGCGTTATGACACTAGGACACACTCATGGCAACTTGAGGGGCAAAATTTTAGGACCACAAAAAGAAAACACTGGTTTAGTGTTAGAGTCATTCCAGTGTGGAACAACTTGCCTGAGGAGGTGGTTGCTAGTAAGACAATGCTTGAGTTCAAGAGGAAACTGGACAAACATTGTATAATGAACAAAATAGGGAGTTACCATAATTAGTCAACAGCGAGCACAATGGACGTAAGTCTTCTTTGCTCTGTAATTACCTATGACACCTATGATTACCGTGCCCACCTCAGCATCTCCAATCGGGTGGTTCAGTTGAGCTGCCTGCTCCTGAGAGACCTAGGGTAAGTCTAAACCCCTCAAGAATTCCCTTATCTGGGTACAGGATGGTTGAGTCCCCTGTTTATATAATGTGGAGTAGTAATCCCGAAAATAATTTGCTATTCCCCCTATTTCTTTTTCTACTTTACTTGTGGTTGGGTGTAGTACTGCTTGTATTGTTGCCCTGCTCCACTGAGCCCTCAGTCTCCCAGCTAAAAGTCTTAAGGACCTGGGTCCCCCCCCGTAATACTTTTGCCTCAGAAATAATAATTTTTGTTCTGTGGCATAGTTCAGAATATTAGAGAGACTTGCTTTTAGCTTTTTTAATGTCCCTGTCCTTGCCTTATCTACTTTAATTTGTTGTTGTGCTTCAAGTTGTTTAATCTGAGTTAGCAATTCAGTTTTTTGGCCTCTCTTTCCTTTTTTCTCCTACTTGACCATTCAATAAATTTCCCTCTAAGGACTGCCTTTAGGGCATCCCAAAGAATGGCAGATGAGGTCTCAGGTCGGTCATTCTCCTTTAGGGTTTGTTCCACCGTTTGCGTGACTGACTCCACCACCTCCTTATCGTGGAGCAGAGATAAATTTAATCTCCAAATGGTGTTCCTTCTCACCTGTCCGAAATGGAAGGTCATGAAAATCTGAGCATGATCTGAGAGCAAAAACTCTCAAATCGAGACCTTCTGTGCCTGACCCACCACTTCCTTATGAACCAAAAAATAATCTAATCTAGTATACACTTGGTGCACTGCTTAATAAAAGGTGCATTCCCTCTTTTTTTCCCTCAAGGTGGCACCAGACATCTACATATCCTAACTCATTCAACAGTCTTTTAACCTTTTTTGCTGTCCCATGATCCTTTTTTGGGGCCTGGGTGGTGGAATCCAATGTGGGATTAAAAATTAGGTCCAAGTCACCTCCTCATATCACCTCTCCCTGATATATGTAATATGGTAAGGAGCTTCAAGTGTAATGCCTACTGTGAGCCCGGGGGAAAATAGACTGACGCCAATGTTAACGATTTGCCCTGGAGAGTCTCACACATCAAAACGTACCTTCCTTCCTTGTCCACTAGTTCATACTGTTTTATAAAGGGATTATGCTTAGGAACTAAGATTGTTACCCCCTCCGCCTCCCTCTCCCATATGAGGCAGTTGCATTACTACCAAAGCTCATATTGCATAACTTAGTGTGTTCCTTTGGGGATAGGTGCGTCTCCTGTGAAAAAAGAAAGTCTACCTCCATCTTCCTCATATACCCCAGTATCTTAGCACATTTAACTGGGCTAGAAAGGCCGTGTATGTTGTATGAACAAAACTTCCTATCTCTAGCCATCACAGTGCCTTAGTTCTCCTATAGATCTGTTCCCCTCAATCCCTCCCACCAACAGCCCTTCGCCCCCCCACAACAGCCAATGTACCTCATTCACCTCTAATGAGACCCTTATAAATGACAGAACTGTCTGCCAACAGGGCAGCAAATAGAACCACATAACCATAACAGCATTTGAACTTCCTAGGTAGGAAACCTGTTATTTCAGGTTTCTTTACTCCTTTCCCCTTTTCTTTCAGTGAGAATTGGAGAAGAGGAGGATTTCAATTGCCCCAAATGGATGGAACCCTCCCCTGGGGTCGTGTGTCTATAACATGGCCCCTCTTGAAAATGGACTGATACGTCACGGCATCACTCATCTTTTAAATTGGCTCCAGTCAGCATAAAACCCTCCCTCCCCCAAACTGCTTTATTTAGTAGACCCTTTTAATTCTTTACATAACTCAGAAGACAATATATAGAGGATAACATATGGTCATCGATGTTCAACCACGCTATGCTTGCCTTCGAGTGGTTCCCTTGGCATCTCTATTAAACTTCGAGAGCGCAGCTCAAGAGATTTACAGAGTTGCCATTGGAACCACAAGAAGGCAAGCATAGCATGGTTACACACCGATGACCATGTATTGTCTTTTATAGAGTATGGTCATCAGAACAGTCATAGAAAAGACAAGTTTCTAAGATTACGCTGGTGGTTCAACCAGGATTCAGGCTCTTCCCCGCCCACCTCGGGTGTGACCCGCTACTGCCACCCAGCCGCTCTTGCTCCCCTGCGGTCCTGGTATTTCAGGAGACCCCCCAGACAACCAGCTCCTCCTTGGATTGAGGATCAAAAGCCACCAGCTGACCAAACCACGCTGGTGGCTCAGATCAGGATTTAGGTACAGTCGGTCAGAAGTGACTTAGTGAGATCGCTCACAGCTCACCTACAGCTCAAGCTCTGAACTTTCAAATCTTTTTTAAATCTTTGGCGCCTTATATACTGTTTCAGAGATGTCAGTGGTTTTCTTTTTTAAAACATGTAAAAGTTCAGCTGTTATTGGTGTCATGGCAACAACAACGCGTGACGGTTCTATTTTGTTACACCATCGATGTGACGAAGCGGCAGTAATATAACAAAGTCATGACATCACATTAATGGTGTAACAACACTGTAAAAAGATGATTTTTGCATGTTAACTGCATTCTACCATACATTATAAAGTTATTTATAAAACATATAGCCCTTTAGCAACCCCCTATATTCTGCTTTTTAATATAGGCGAATTCTCCAGATATGGTTGAAGGGAGCAGCAACCACAGCTTATCGGATGTCCTCCTTTCCCTTCAAAAACGGCTTGGAGCAAGCACTGGAAGCGGGGTCAGAAGTCCAGCAAACTGAAAATGCAGAGAAAAGTCACTTAGTTCCCAGGTGTTTAGTCTATCAACTGGAAATGCTGGGCGGACCCAACACAGAATGCTGGCAACCCAAATTAAATTAACTGCAGCACTGGTGGACCAGTTTTTTACAGCCAGTTCAGTCTCCAGTTCTTAATCTAGTCTGATCAACCAGCTTCTATTTTGCCACGTACATCCCTGGGTCCTCCCTGCCCCTCCAAGCCCTGCTGATGATGTTCACCAGTACCTTTTCCTCTAAAAGACTCAGCCTAAAGATGTCGATGCCTCCTGATATAGATCATGGTCGATTCTGTTCTTTGGCTTCTTCCCAGCCACTCTCTCCAGGGTCACCCAAACCACCTCCAGCGATGCCTCAGATTTCTTTCATCCTGCAACCAGGTGCCACTCCGACTGCTCCATTAGCTTCCATTTAGGACGTTCCAGATAGGGATGTGTGGAGGAGAGATACCCTTCTCTGTCAATATTTTACTTAATTCCTCTGTGGTATTGTAGAGGTTTACACCATCTGCCCAGAAAACTCTGAATCTCGCAGGATAGGGTGTCTGGAACCAGAGTTGCTGCTCTCTACAGGTTTTAAAATGTGGCACCCAGTGCTGTCTAGCCTGTTGAATTTCAGGTGGAAAATCCTGGTCTAAGGTCAGTCGGGAATCCAAATATTTAAGTTCTTTCTTTTGCCATGCTCGTTTTAAGATGTCATCCTTGGTGCGATAGCTTGAAAATTTAATTATTATTGAGCGTGGCTAGCCATGGGATCAGTGGGTTTAGGGACTAAAGACCTGTGTGCTCTCTCAACCCTAAGCTGATAATCTTGCGGTAGGCCCAGTACATCTTTTAGCAGGTCTTCAATAAACAACTACATTGGTTGTATCGCAACTCCCTCAATAAGACCATACAAACGAAGGTTATCCCTTCTGGACCTACCCACTAAATCAGTACATTTTGCTTGCAGGGCCAGGTTATGTTGAAGGAGTGAACCCACGGCCTGGGTTAGGATTTCTCCGGTACTCTCCGCATCAGCAATCCTTTGTTCAGCCCCCTCTGTTCAGTTTACCATTTTGTTTAGTTTTGCATTCAGGTTTTGAAATTCTTTTTTGTTTTCAGTACGAGAGTCCTGAATTTCATGCAGAAGCTTTTCAAAGTGTGATCTTGACAACACCTCAGTCTCTCCCTCGGTATTGTATCCTGAGCCATGATGGCTGGTGAGGGATGCACTCTGACTACGGGCCTGATGGGTTTCTTGCAATCCACTAAAATCGGGCTTCTTACTTGCTGTTTTTTAATGATTCTTGTCTCCTTTGTCTTGTTTGACACCTCCAGGTGGCATATTTTGTAGTTTTAGATAGAAATTCAATGTTTTGGAGGTTTTGCAGTTCTTCACAGGGAGGGAGCCTAACTCTCAAGCTGTTGCTGGAGCCGTGACGTCACCGGAAGTCTTCCACTCATGAATATTAATGCCCTCTCATTAATATTCATAGAGATGGGCTAATTCACAGTTTGCACAGCACTACTTATTTAATTTGAATGGCAGCTTCCTCCTGTCTGACTTGAGTCACCGGCCCCTGCCCTGCACCTTATGGGAACTGGGACCACCAGCAAAGTTATTCCTTTGACCATGATTAGGCCAACAATGGAGTGCGCCTCCATGCATATGCGACCTCTGGCCAGCTTAAAGAAATGCTGGCAGCTCACAATCCTGCTCCATGAGCCTGAAAAAGGGTAGAATAGGGCACAGAGGCTGTTCAGGGAACCTGGGCTAGTGGCAGTGAGATTGGGGACCGATGGGGAAAACCTGCAGGCACCAAGAACAGATGGGAGGTGCTTCAGGAATTGGGAACAAAATGGGCAATTAATGAAAGCCCCCATTTAGGGGTGGGCATTACATGTAGATAGCCACCCGTCCTCCCTTTTTGCCCTCCCTGTCTTTCCTGGAGACTGTGTACCCTGGTATGGTAACATCCCAGTCATGGTTTCCCATGTACCATCTTTCAGTGATCGCAACAATGTCCGGATCTTCCTTCGCCATCAAGGCCAGTAGGTCCGGGATCTTGTTACCTAGGCTACGGGCATTTGTACATGTAGCTTTACATGTTTTGATGCCTTTACCCCTACTAGCTCCCTTCCTATCCCAATTGTAATAATCATGTAGACACCAACGTGGAGTGAGCTGGTAAGTTTAATGTACTGTATAACACTGATAACAAACTGCAGAAAATGCGAGCTACTGCCCTCCAGATAAGGGTTTATATAGAGATATTAGTGCATGCGCCTTAAAACAAGGCATACGCAAGTTGTGTACGCTAATTCACTTCTTTACGTCTTCCATCTTAATTAACCCCCTCCCCAAACATAAAATGCTTTAAGTTCTACGTAGCTTAGAGTTTTTGTGAGTCTACATAGTCATGATGCCAGATATGCCTTTGGATCTCCCGTCCATTGACACGGCTGATTCTCAGGCTGGAGCTGGTGCCAGTAAATTGGTCCCGACTGCTCAGGGGCGGAACCGACTCCACACGCTCACTTTGTAACTGCCCTGGTGTCACTCGTGGGGGGACCTCCATTGCAGGCACCTCTGGGATCCCATCATCCTCCATCATGTCGTCCTGCTCTCCTCTCTCTTCTCCTCGGATGTGTGAGTTTTGTGAGCCACAGGAACGGTGCGGCTCAGGGGTCAGCAAAAGGTCTCTCCTGTTTCTTCTATACAATTTCCCAGTTGGTTGGACTACATAAGAGCATGGCTCTTTAGCATCACATTCTACAATTGCAGGGGTCCAGGCATTTTCAGGTGTTCGCAAATAAACAGGCTGTCCTGACTGTAAGGCTGGGAGTGGTGGGGCATGCAAATCAGTGGTGTCACCAGGCTGTTTTTGGGGAGGCTGAAGCCCCCAATGTAAGCTCAGGCCCCCCCCAATCATTTTCCCAGAAAAAGTTAAAGACTTACAGCTTCACTGCTTGCTGAGAAAAAAAAAAAACATGGTTTAGAGTCAGCACTTTATAGCTCTACCACATGGAGCGCACTTTCCTTTTTCTTTGCCTGGCCCGAGTCCTCTGGATCCAGCTGCAATCATTGGTGGTGCTAGTGGTGGAGGTTGGGGAGCTCTGCTCCCACCCAAGGCTTTGGCTGCCCCTGAACTGTGGCACGGCGGAACTTTAGTGGTCCGGGTGCTGGTTTCTGCCCAACACACTTTGCTGCTGCACCACATGGTCCGTCTGCCCAAACCTGTCCCCTCTTAGTGAATGCCACATGGACAGCGATCAGCTGGGTGCCCAGGTCCATGACTGTAGTGCCACTAATTTACTGTGGAAGGGAGGTGGGGAAGAGAGTTGAGCAGGGGAAATCCACCATCAACTCCCACCAAACGGATGCGTCACTTACGTTCTGGGACTACAGGAGAAGGGACCACAAGAAAGGGGTTTGAGTAGCCCACAAAACAGATAAAAATAAAAACAAAAAAAATGGCAAAACTGTAGGCAGAAAATAAAGAGGCCCCTCCCCCAAAAGGGTACCACACCCCACAACCAGCACAGAAGGCCAGACAAAGGGATGGGAAGCAACCTGGAGCCCCCACAAAGGTGAAGAGAAAGAAATTTAACAAAACAAAGAAGAGAAAAAAAAATAACCACTCCAGCAAAGCTGGGCAGGGCAACAGCCTTCCGACCAGCAAGTGGCACTAGAGGCACTAAACAAAGGGGGAAGGACAGGGGACTGCAATGGCAGCCCTATGTGTGGCAACACCCAATGTCAATGCCAGAAAGAAAACAAAAAACAGTCAGCATATTGGAGAGGGGAGATGGGGGAACTGCAGTGTCAGCCCCCAGAAAAACACAAACCATGCCACACTTATTCTGCAAAATAACAGGAAGCAAATTAAGACTTGCCAAGCCATATTTTTATTCTCACAAAAGAGAACCTGGGTGAGCATTACCCTCATCACTTTGCATCTGAAATGTGATGCTTGTGCTACATGCACTACTAGGCACCTAGCGTTAGTATACCCCAGAAAACCCCAATACAAAAACTACAAACTGAGGCGCAGACAACTAAAGGGAGCTCACCCTATGGAACTGGCTGCTGCTGGCCATCAGGAGGACTGTTGTTCCTTTTCCGGAGCTAAGGTGTGACTGCTGCTGCTGGAGACCCTCAAGGACCACTGGCTATAGAGGAGCAGCCACCCAGGAGCTACGAACCCGAGCTTCAGGTAAGCCTCCAGGCAACCATAAGCTTGTGTTCTCTACTCTGTCAGTCACAGTCCAGAACTGCCACTGGCTAGCAGGGAAGACCATTTCTAGCCTAAAGGTGGACCTGGCTTTTGGACAGATGATTGTGTATCTGGGGCTAAGATCAGCCCCTTTGGCTGATTTATGGCCCCTTTAGGCACTGGCTGGAGACCTGGCCCAGTCAAGACAAAGGATCCAGCGCCAGAAGGCTCCAGGAGTGGAGGGATAGAGACAGGAAATGGTCAGCCAGCCAGTTTGGTCAGTAAGCCAGCTGCCTATGCATGGAGGGGTGGGAGTTAACCCTGTCCCTCCCTGAGTCCTCTTTGGTCTGCTTGCCTGGCAAACTTTAGGGCACTACACTTGTCCACTCACAAGTCTGATGGAGAAAAAAGAAAGTAAGTCTCGTGAGTGGACTGAGTGCACTGGTGGCTGGCTGCTGTGTACTGTGCTGTCGACAAAGAGAACATTAGGACAGGAGTCAGGACATCACCATGGGAGAGCTCAGAGCCTGGGGCAGGGATTTGTCATCATCACTCCCAGGTTAGTTGGATCCCAATCTGACGGGGGGGGGGTTACAACAAATGCGCTCTGTCTCTGCCAGTCTCTTGGACTCTGTTCAGTGGGCTCAGAAGCATGAGAGGTTTGGCATGCCTTGCCTTGTAGGAGGGAACACCTGGCAGGACTGAGAGTGATTGACTTAAATTGCAGGGTTTTATTTAACTCTAAAAATTGATTAGCATTTTGCTCATAAAAGTGTTAAAACATTGTGAAAATGCACAGCACTTACCTCACTGTGTTTAACAAACATAACACCTCTAGAAAACCAGTATAAATGCTTTCTGTACAGTTAGTATTGTCCCAAGAAAAAAACTGCTAATCAATTATTTAAAACCCTGAATTGGGATTGGGATTGGTGACCACCTTTTAGTAATTGCCATGCCAACACAGCAGGTGTGTTTTTCAGACAGGCACAGATGTGGTACACATCTAAAAGGCTGTGCAGCATGAGTCTTTACACAGTTGTTTGGCAGTTTAGAGAAGGAAGATCTGTACCTGTGGCTTGTGTGAAAATAAATTTTGATTTATAGAGCACCTTTCATACAGACTGTATTCCTGAGTGCTTTACAATCCAAAGAGCAGGGAAATGATTGTGCTGCCTATTTATATAGCAACCTACACAGACACAATCATTCAGGTCATCCCAAACTCCTTAGAATCCATGAAGAGGGGGAGGGAAGGGATAGTTTGCAGCACACAGCGAGATGCAAAGACTACAGAAATTGACAAGAGAGAGAGAAAAAGGGAAAGAGAGAGAGAGCGAGATTAAGGGCAGGAATGTTAAGTGACTTGTTCAGAATTATGCAGTGTGGAAGTGGTGGCTGTTTGCTCTGGGGTCCTGTAACCTTCCCAGCAGATCTGCTGGGATATTGGTGTCTGGCTGGTCTGTTATTTGCTCTGGGGTCATGTTACCTTCCCAGCAGATTTGCTGGGATAATGGTGTCTGTTGGCTGGTCCCTAACGTGCCCTGGGGTCCTGTAATCTTCCCAGCAGATCTGCTGGGATAATGGTGTCTGACTGGTCTCTTACTTGTGCTGGGGTCCAGTAACCTTCCCAGCAGATCTGCTGGGATACTGATGTCTGAATGGTCTCCTAATGGCTGTGGGGGACTATAACCTTCCCAGCAGATCTGCTGGGATAATGGTGTCTCTCTTTCCGTTGTTCTCACTGGTCCAGTAACCACATTTTTGCACATGTACCATTTAATAGTTTTCATAATAACTAGGCTTCTCAAACATATATTTCACCATTAAAATGCAGGAAAAGCCACCATTTGAAGGTAAAAATCTCAAACTTTTCCAAAGGGCATGCCACCTGACCCCCCCCAGCTTTGTTAGGATTTTGACTGTGGGGCATTAGTCCCCCAACTTTATACCTCTGGTGACGCCCCTGGTGCAAATTGTAATAAGATTTTTGTTTTCTTGAGTTCCTTGCAGTGTAGCTCGCGCATCAACTTCTGGCACTTTTGGTTTAAGTAGCTCCGATCTGGTAGGCATTAAAATTCTGGTTCTGCAGCCCATAAGCAGCTGTGCTGTGGATCCTAGCCCCTCCAGTAGAGAGTTTCTCAACTCTAAAAGTGCTGAGGAAGGGTCTTGGTGGCCTGCTTGTGCTTTCTTTAACAGCCTCTTTTTTGTTTGAATGGCTTGTTCTATCATGCCATTACTCTTGAGGTATCTTGATGAAGACGTTACATGTTTGAACTCATATTTCTTTTAAAAGTCTCTGAATTCAATGCAGGCAAATTGTAGCCGTTATCTGTTACAAGTATTTCTGGAATACGATGTCTTGCACATTGTGATTTAATATGGTTAATCACCATTTCGCATGCAACTTGGATATCTCAATGTATCTGGAGTGGTAATTGACCATTTCCAGATAAATTTCCTTTTCAGATTCAAAGAGGTCAGCCTCAACCTTTTGCCAAGGTCTCTCTGGTATTTCATGTGGCTGCAGTGGTTCTCGATTGTGCTCTCCTGAATTGGTTGCAAATGCTACTCTTGGCCGCCATATCACTAATCTGACTGTTCATCCCTGGCCAGAATAAGATATCTCTGTCCCAGCGCTTACATTTTTCAATGCCCAAGCGGCTGCTGTGTAATCTGGTTAACAAGTCTGGTCTCAGTGATGTGGGGACTATTAGTCTCTCCCCTTCAGCTAAAGTCCATTTTCTGTCAAGATCTCATCTCTGAACAGCCAGTACTGCCTTATCTTGGGGTGCACTGATGTTTTCTCCTGAGGCCACACATTCAAAAACAGTGTCTCTCAACTTAACCAATGTTGAATCTTTGTCAGTCTCTCGCTGAAACAATTTCAGTTTATCATCACTGGTAGGCATATAGTCCACCATGTAAACCTTATATTTGTCTAGTTCAGTTTCTGGCACAGAATTTTCTCTCACAGCCCTACTCAGGGCATCTATTATATGAAGTTCCTTACCCAAGTTGTACTGTACTTGCAAATCATACCTTTGCAGTTTTAGCATCATGCGTTGGATTCTTGGTGGGGATGTGGCCAGTGTTTTTTTGAAAAGGCTTTCTAAGGGCTTGTGGTCCAATTCAACATGGACTCTTGGTCTGCCATAGATATGTTTGTGTAATTTTGAACAGCAAAACACAATAGCTAGCATTTCTTTCTCAATTTGTGCATATTTTCTTTCAGCTTTATTAAGTGATCTGGAAGCAAAAGCAATAGGTTTGTCTTCTTGCAGCAAACATGCACCCGACCCTTCTGAAGATGCAGTAGCAGATAATTCAACAGGTTTCTTTAGATCATAGTAGGCCAGCACCGGGGGGTTTGTGACAACTGTTTTCAGTTCTTGAAAGGACTGTTGGTGGCACTCCTCCCAGTGCCATGCTGTCTCTGTCTCTAGTAACTCTCTGAATGGCTTATTTACAGTTGATAGGGTTGGAATGAACATTGCCAGGTAGTTTACCATGCCCATAAATCTCGGTAAGTCAGTCTTATTTGAGGGAACTGGGATCTGGGTAATTACATATAGAAGCATAGAAGTTCATGGCAGATAAGAACCGCAAGGCCCATCCAGTCTGCCCATTTCTTTTTCTACCTTATGAATGTGCCATAGGCCTTTACTCTGTCAATGGCCTATCTATTTATACTCACCTGTATTGCCCCCTTATGCCTATCCCATGCCTGTTTCAAGCCCTGCACAGTATTCATATTCATCACTTCCTGAGGTAGGCTGTTCCATGCATACACCACCCTTTATGTGAAAATAACTTCTTCACATTACCTCTTAATCGGCCTCCCTCTAATCTCATGCTGTGCCCTCTTGTCCTGCTATTTTTCTCATATTGAAACATGTTAGTCTCTTTCACCTTGTTAATGCCCTTAAGGTGTTTGAATGTTTCAATCATATCACCTCTCTCCCTCCTTTGCTCTAGGGTATACGTACTGAGATCCATTAATCTGTCCTCATATTTTTTCTGGTGCAGTCCCTGCACCATTTTGGTTGCCCTTCTCTGGACTGCCTCCATTTTGTTAATGTCCTTGTGAAGGTGTGGCCTCCAGTACCGCACACAATACTCCAGATGGGGCCTAACCAGTGTCTTGTAAAGAGGGATAATTACCTCCCTCTTACTATTTGTGATACCCCTACTAATACACCCCAACATCCCTCTAGCCTTACCTACTGCTTTAGTGGTCTGCTTGGATGATTTCAGGTCATCTGTGATGATGATGATGATGATGATGATGATGCCCAAGTCTCTTTCTTCCCTTGTGATTGCCAGCAACTCCCCTCCCAATCTGTAGGTGTCTTCAGGGGTGCTCTTCCCTGTGTGCATGATCTTGCACTTCTTTGTGTTAAAACCCAGTTGCCACTCTTCCAACTATTTTGCAAGTTTATCCAGATCTCTTCTCATTCTGCCCACCCCATCTGGATCATCTACTCTGTTTCAGATCTTGGTGTCATCTGCAAACAGTCAAACCTTACCCTCCAGTCCATCTGCGTTGTCACTCATGAAGATATTGAAGAGGACTGGCCCAGGACTGATCCCTGAGGTACCCTACTTGTGACTTGCATCTCTTCTGACTGTATACTGTTTACCACCACTTTCTGTTTTCTATCCACCAACCAGTTTGCCACCCAGTTGACCAATGTCTGACCCACCCCAAGCCTACCCATCTTATTAATCAATCTTCTATGTGAAATGGTATCAAAATCTTTGCTGAAGTCAAGGTAGGTGACATCGACTGCATCTCCTTGGTCCACCTCTCTGGTTACCCAGTCAAAGAAATCTATGAGATTAGTTTGACAGGACCGTCCTGTTGTAAACCCATGCTGTCATGGATCCTGTGCTCCTGGTGTTGCACTATCCTTTCCTTAAGGAGTGCCTCCATAATCTTGCCCACTTCTAAGGTAAGACTGACTGATCTGTAGTTTCCTGCCTCCTCCCTGCTTCCACTCTTGTGGAGCGGGATCACATGAGCCCTTCTCCAGTCTTCTGAGACCTCTCTTGTGCTCAGAGACTCACTAAACAGTTCTGATAATGGCTCTGCTAGTTCCACCCTTAGCACCTGGGATGTATGCCATCTAGTCCCATTGCTTTGTCCACCCTGAGCTTAGCGAGCTCTTGTAGGACCCTTTCTTTTATGAAGGGACTTGTGCACACCTCCCTCCTCCCTGTGTCCATGGTGCTTAGCTGTGGGCCCTGCCCTATCTTCTCCTCAGTAAATACTGAGCAGAAGTATCTATTTGGGATAGATGCTTTTCCTTGGTCCTCCTCCACACATTCCCCCTTATCCCTTTTGATCTTAGTAATACTCCCTCTGGAATTTCTCCTTTCATTAATGTATCTATAGAAAGTCTTGTCCCCTTGTTTTACTGTTCATGCTAGTGTTTCCTCAATTTGGGCCTTTCCCTGCCTTACTGCCTTCCCTGCTCCCCTTAAGGAAGTTTGGTATGCCTCCCTGTTTTCGTCCCGCTGCATTCCCTTATATTTCCTGAAGGCCAATCTTTTGGCTCTGACCTTTTCTGCTACTGTTTTTGAGAACCAAAGTGGTTTCCTCCTTCTTTTGCTCTTGCTTTTCTCTCTAACACAATGAGATGTTGCTTCAAGTATTGCATCCTTAATGATTGCCCACTTTGCCTGTACCCCCAGCTTGTATTTCTTCTTGCCAGAGCTAGCTTAACTCTGTTGGCCATCTTTTTTTTTTTAATTCTACATCTTTATTATATTATATTAAACACATAAGATGTGACAAGAATAAGGATGAAAAGGATTACACTGACACCCAGAATCAATAATTGGTAACATGAGATCAGACTTACACAGAGTCAAATAATAGAAAAAGATAACCTACTAAAATACCCAGCCCCAGTAACCCACCCTACCTCCCACCACCCTGGACTGTGCCTTATGAAAGAAAACAATGTGACAAGGACATATCAAACAATGAAACTACATCACCAATGAAAAAGCATCAGCATAGAGTGATACATACCAAACAGACAGAAGCACGCAGTGCCTTAGCCTTAATTCAGATATAAAGCATATAGTTTATCCCATTTCTGGTTGAAGGAGGCTATACAATTTCGGGAGCTAGCAATTAACCTTTCAGTATTAAAACAAAGAGACATTTCTTTCTCCCATTCAGCATATGATATTACCAATTGGTCCATCCAATGCTTGAGAACCAGCCTTTTAACTGCTATAGAAATTAAAGCCATATGATACCTACGCTCTTTGGACCCTAATATTAGACAACCTTCCTAAGATACATATTTCAATAGTAAACAGCTCTCCCAGCCCCAGAAGGGGGTCCAGATTGGTTTGAATTGTGTTCCATAATGAAGCCACCTTGTCACAATGCCATAAAATGTGTATCAGGTTCCCATCAGCTGCCCCACACCGTGTACAATTGGTCAAGGTTAATCTGCCTAATTTGGCTAATTTAACCAGAGTGTAGTACTGATTATTTAGGATATGATACTGTATAAGCCTGTGCCTATCTTGAGTGAGATATTTATGCAAGTCCTCCCAAACCTGACCCTAAATCAAGGGGGAATCTGGCAGAAGCGGAACCCAGATTTTTGAACCAATAAGAGCATTGGGAAATTTAATGCCCAGTAGGAAGGAATAAATCTTAGAAATTCCATGGGATCTGTATGCAAAGTCCTGTATCTGGTCTAAAAAGGGCTTAACTCGGGATGGCGTGAATGTGGTGCCAAAAATAGAGACCAAAAGATGTCTCAACTGAAAAACCTTAAATATATATTTCTGAGAAATATATTTTTTAACTATTATATCAGTTGAAGAAAGGAGAGAATCCTGAGAGAAAACAAGTTTTCCACCAGAGTGTCCTGAAGTTGAGGAAGCCAGTCTGGAGAAAGCAGGAAGCCTTCTATTTTAATGTTAGGGTTAGAGGTGAGAGGTTGTGCCGTATCTTTTTTGGTTGAAATACCAAAGAAGTTAAAGCACTGAGTCAGAACCTTTATGGAGTCCCCTACCACTGAATTTAGTAAAAGAGAAGGTAATGCAGAAGTATAGTAAAAAATTCTAGGTGAGTAAAGCTTATGCATATCCATATCCAGTTGAAGCCAAATGGGAAGATAAGTATCCGGGAGGCCTCAAACCATCTCCCCATTTTAGACAAATGGCTCGTCCAATAATATAACATGAAACTGGGGAGGCATAAGCCACCTTTCTCTTTAGATAAATTAAGTTTTAAGAAGGCTCTTCTAGGATGTTTACCTAGCCAGATGAATTTTGAGAGAGAAGAGTGAAGCTGCTGAAAATAGGAATCTGGGAGCCAGATGTTCAGTAAATTAAGGAGATAAAAAATACGGGGCAGAACATTCATCTTGATGATACTGATACAGCCCCATAAAGACAATGGGAGGATGACCCATCTTTGAAGGTCCTGCTGTATCCTCAGCACTAAAGAATCCAGACTCAGTTTCCTGAAATCATCAGAGTCTCTGGTAAGGAGACCATTTCATACCAAAATGAATGAAATTAGCATGACGCGTGAGAGCATTTAAAGGGAATATAACGGATTTGGATAAATTAAGCTTATAGTTGGTTACTTAACCAAACCGATCAATAATTTGTAATACATGTGTTAAAGAGAATTCCAGATTAGTCAGATGTAAAAGAATATCATCAGCGTAAACTGAAAGAGTCAACAACTGCTGGTGAACTAGACAACAACCTGTGACCAAATCCATTGAATAAAGATATCTGGGAAACCCATTCTCCTAAAGGTAGCCCAAAGAAAATCCCAGTTTACTCTATCAAAAGCTTTTTCTGCATCCAATGAGATTAGAGCCATGGGAATCTGGAAGTCCTGAGCGACCTGAAAAATATGCGAGAGTGATCGTAAGTGATCAGCCGAGGATCTGCCTTGAACAAACCCCACCTGTTCGGGACTCAGCAGGTCAGACCAAACCTGTTTGATTCTGAGAGATAGGATTTTAGTTAAAATTTTAATATCATAATTTAATAATGAAATCAGACGGTAACTGGTGGGATCTTTTTGAGGTTTATCTGGTTTCAAAATCAAGACAATCGTGGCTTCCAGTAAAGTAGAATCCAGAAGGTCTGAAGTCAGCATATAATCATATAATTTCAGGAGAGAGGAGCAATCTCCTTATTAAAAACTTTATAGACATTGGAGGGAAAACCATCAGGACCAGGGGATTTGTCCAATGCTAACCCTTTAATCGCTGTTTCCACTTTGGCCAGAGTGATAGGAGATGCTAGGATCGCATGCTGGTGAGCCTGCAGGGAAGGGAGTTTAAGGCCATCCAGAAATTGTTCAATGCAAGAATAGGAGGCTGAGAAGGACCCTTATTATATAGATTCCTATAAAAGGATTCAAAAACCTGAGAGATGTCCCGGGGAGAAGTCTTAATAGTGCCATCTGGGGAACACAATGAGGGGATCAATCTTGAGCTTTCTACTTCCTGCAGTTGAAGAGCTAGCAGTCTACCTGGTTTCTCCCCTTGATCAAAATAACGGGCTTTGGTTTTAAGGATGGCATACTCTGCCCTCTCCCTTAATAAATCTGCATATTCATTCCTGAGCTTCAGTAAAGCTTCTAAATCGGACTGGGATGCAGAAGAGGATAACTTGTTTTCCGCCGTCTTTATTTGATTCGACAACAAAATAACTCTAGCCTCTCTCTGCTTTTTCCTTTTGGAGGCAAGCTTAATGAATTCTTCCCTAAGGAAACATTTGAAAGAACACCAGAACAAGTCCTCCCTGCTTGTAGAGCCCATGTTGGACTCAATAAAGAGAGATTAGCGATCTAATATGAGAAATAATGTGCTCCTCTTTTAAGAGTTGTGTATTTAATTTCCATGAGGTATCTCTTTGAACATGCGGATCGGGAGTAATTGAAATCCAAGCCATGGAATGATCAGATATGACAATTGGCTCTATTCCTGTCTGGTGGATACCAGGCAGACGAGTATTGCTGACTAAAATATAATCAATTCTGGACCAAGACCTGTGAATTTGAGAAAAAAAGGAAAAAAAGCCGACAAGAGGGATTAAATAACCTCCATGGGTCACATAACCCCAATGTGTCCATAACGTCCCTTAGAGCGAGTTGTGAAGGAGAAAGGGGTTTTATGGCCTATAGGTTTTATCTAGGTCTTGCGACGGAGCAATGTTCCAGTCACCCTCTAGAATTATCGAGAAGGGCAAAAAAACACTCAGTTTATTGGCCAACCTCATGAGAAAGTCCAGATCCCCTCCCACTGGGCCATAAATTGCTCCCAACACCACCCTGACATTATTGAGTATACCCTTAATCAGGATAAATCTCCCCTCCTGATCCGTTAAGCATTCTTCTGCCACAAATGAAATGTGTCTTTTCATCAGTACAGAAACCCCTCTACTAGAAGATAATCCACAGGACACAAAATATTGAGAGAAACCCTGTCAACGTAGCCCATTGGCTTCCGAAGTTATGAGATGGATTTCCTGCATCAAGAGAATATCAATACTTAGTAGGGCACAGTTTTTGAGAACCTGATATCTTTTGAACAAATCTCTGACACCACTGACATTCCTCGTTGTAATTTTAATTGCCATCATTTTCATGTATCATTAACTTTAATAAAAAGGGAACCAGTATCATCCTACAATTAAACCAACCCACAAGGCGCACTCCAATCCCACCCCCCTTCCCCAACAACCCCTGAAAAAACAAATTAGTATAAATCAATTTCTCTTCCCGAAGGAATACATAGAATCATCAAATTATATAAAGGATAGATAATATTAACCATTCAGTAGTAAAATCAAACCGAATAGTCCTAAGGGAAGAGGTCAAAACAGAAACCCAACCCCTCCCCAAGTTCTCCCATACGTTAAGCCAATCCCAAGTTAACAAACGGAGCAATACCCTTGTACCCCACCAACCCTTGTGAAAAAGACTGAGTGATAAAAAACAGCCCTCTCCAAAAAGTTACATAGAATTTGTACAATGATAAAAATACCAGAACTAATGGACGTCTTATTATAATCACGGACAAAACATCCTGTTGGAAAGGCAAAAGAACCATAACACCCCCTTTCCTCCCTAACCCGATCAAACTATATACAGAAGGTCCCCCAAAAAAAGAAAAAACAATAGCACAAGTAATCCAGAAAGTAGAATGAACCAGACGTATAGCAAAAGAAACCCCCCCAACATAATATCCCCCACCCATATAATTGCAACCTGATAAGATTCTAAATTAAGCCCCCACCCTATAGACAAGTCCACTATATAGAGCAGTCTCAGTGATCATCTGAAAACAGAGTCTGGCTTTAAACTTAACCCCGATATGAGCCCCACCCAATAAGACCCTTTCAAATACACCCTGTACGCTTAAGATCCAGCCCTGAAGGGTGAAAAATAGTTGAATGCTAAGATATTGAGGGTAAAGGGCCGCATTCCAGGAGATCAAAACAAAAGAGAATGGGAGTATTATAGGGTCAACCCCCCAAAAAACTAACCCGCTATGCAGCCCGACCTAAGCTTACACCAATTCGAGCAGCCCCCTCCTCCCCTCCTGATATAAGACAAGCCATCACTTTATTCTGAATACTCGCACTCAGAGCCGCTTATCCCCAAAACCACCCAGCACGTCGATGAAAAGAGAAAATCTGCAGTGAAACTCAGACTCTTTTACACAAGCTGCCCATTCCACACAAAGGATCGCACAGAGGGTGATCGAGATGAGACCTGAGCATTGTAATAAACACACTTGAGACTTCTAATCCTGAAGCCAGAGGGAGAAAAAGATTGAAATTTACAAAATCGCCAGCTTACCCCACAGTAAAATCCATTTTAAGAAGAAAAAAGAACCCCATGACCTGTAGGAAGTCAAACACGGGGGGCTGATTGGGAGATGCACACAAGCTGTCCTACCAAATAGATGACCCCCAGAAAAGGCATCAACCCACACATGTTCCACTCGAGAGTCCCCAAACCGGACACTGAGTCGGCGCTCCCCCCCCCGAGATCAAACCCTCCAGAAAGGACATCCCAAAACCGCATTGGTCCCGGAACAGAATCCCCATCCCCTAGATCCCGCCGGATTGAGATCTACCCGGTAAACATCTTAAAATATTATGAAAAGTAGTATAGCAGGGTTAACCATAAGCTGAAACCACTATTCCTCGGAAAGATAAAATAAAAAAGAAAAAGGGGATAAATTAATTAAAAGGAACTAATGTATGTCCATTTAAATAAGTCCAACTATATCTGTGGCTTGCTATCCAGGCTTGAACAGTTCTGGCAGCTTGCTCGCAAGATCTGTTCTGGCTTGAGGTGGTGAGTCGTATGTACTCCAGCTACCCGACAGACACATGTAATTTGGCAGGGTATGCCATCCTAAAAGGAATGCTTGCTGCCACCAACTTTGTAACTATGGGATGGAAAGCTGCCCGCTTTTGCCTCACTTCATAAGGCAGATCTTGCGTGATGCGCAATTCAGATCCTTCCCACATTACTGCCTTCAACTCCTTGACTTTAGACAAAACATGCTGGTGCTCTATATAACTCAGGAATTTCAGTATGATGGGTCTGGGTGGCTCTCCTGGCTGGGGTCTAGGTCGAAGGGAATGGTGGGCCCTCTCAATTTGGTACGCAGAGTGCAGTGGTGATGGGCCTACCACCTTTTCTAGAAACTTCTGAGTGAAGGAGATTATATTATTTCCTTCTTCTTTTTCCGGTAAACCAAGAATTAGAATGTTGTTTCTTCTACTGCGCCCTTCCAGATCTTCTGTTTTCAGTTGTAACTTCTGGACCTGTTTCTTTAATAACATCAGTTCAGACTCTTGCTTATCCTTCCAGATTTCCACCGAATATAGCTGGGCCTCAGCCTCGCCCACCTGCCTTAATAACTCAATCATATCTCCCCGCATGGATTTAAGGTCCACTGCAATGTCCTTCAAAGTCTCTTTAAAGGGTTCTAGCTCCTGCAGGAACCTATCTTCCATGAGCGGGATCAGTTGGTTCAATGGGGAATCCCCCTTTTCCCCATGCGCTTTAGATTTTTTTGATTGCTGCTTATTTGGTGAAGCGGGTGGAGTATGTCACAGCTGGGCTTGCTTCATCGTAACATCCATAATGGGACCGTTGTCCTGGACTTTAGACATCCAAACATGCTTAAAACCACTCTGAATGCCGATCTACAATATCTAGTAACGCTTTCAGTAGCAAGATGTTAAAAAATAGATCGAAATAACACCAAAAGGAGGCAGAGGAGCAGGAGCTCGAAAACAGTGCTGCCTCTAGTTAGCCTGCATCACGTGATCTTCCTCTGTTGGCCATCTTATCAAAGTCAGCTCATTTGAAGTCCCATATTTTTTGCATTGGAATGGGATGATTTAGTTCTAGTGGCCAAATTGAACCACACCATGTGATGGTCACTGGCTCCCAGGTGACCTTCTACCTGGAGTTCTGTGATCCTTTCCCCGTTAGTCATTAATAGAGCTAGGATAGCCCTGTCTCTTGTCGGTTGTTCTACCAGTTGTTTGAGGCCCTCCCCCCCAGCAGGGAATCCACCATGTTTCTAGCTCTGGCAGATGTCCCTGCTGGTATCGACCAATCTGTATCTGGCTTATTCAAGTCTCCCATTATCAGAACCTCCCCTTTAGCTGTCACGTTCTGTACATCTTCTAGCAGTAATGTGTCTATGTCCTCTCCCTGGTCTGGAGGCCTGTAGACAACCCCAGTTCATATGGCTGTCCCATTTCCTTTTTCCAGTGTGACCCACAGTTCTTCTAGCTCCCTATGTGTATTCTGAATTTCTGTAGCTTTGATATTTTCATTGACATAGAGAGCCACCCCCCACCCCCCTTTTTGTACCTCACTCTCTTCTGAACAGTACATAGGCTGGTACTGAATTCTCCCAAGGGCAGTTGCTGGTGAACCATGTCTCACTAATGGCTGCTATGTCCAGTTTAGCCTCTGTCATTGTTGCTTGCAGGCCTGGGATCTTGTTTCCCAGACTTCAGGCATTTGTGTACATGATTTCCCATTAGCCATATTTCAGTGCGTTAGTTGTTGGGCGAGTTCCGGTGTTTCCCCTGCACGTCGTATGGGGAGCAAGACCTTTTTTCTTACCTGGTGATGCAAATGAACTACAAATGTGCTGAACTCCTGTTTGTTTTTTTTGTTTTTGTTTTTAGTTTTCTTCATAAAGTGGGCATACTTTATCATCATTATTGAGGGGAAGAGAGGTGGGAGAGGAAGGGGAGGACCCAGCCTAATAAAGAAATATGTCTGGATTTTATACATTGTGTTAGCTAATAATACCCAGTCATATGTTGTCTGGGAATGAGGCCAAAGTTTTCTCACATCTGTGCACCTGTCCTTTAATGTAATAAATTCATTCTAGAGTCATGATTTCTATCATAAAATCAAGCCAAGTTTGAGTTATTGGAGGATTTCTATCTTTCCACTTGAGTAATATAATTTTTTTTTATGATTATTGTCAATGTTGAAGTGAAGGTCATCTGTTCTGCATTAAGTGTCATAGATGGTATTATTAACAGTGCCAGTTCAGCCATATTAGCTATATCCTTGTTTAACGATATTTGAATGAACCTTATGATTTTATGACAGAAATGAGAAAGGTATGGACAAGCATACAGCATATGAATTAAAGTTCCAGAAGTTGTAGTGCATCTAGGGCATTTCTCCATAATAGCTATATTAAAGTGGTTTAGTCAAGAGGGGGTATAATAAGTTCTAAAAAAAGTATTTATTTGAATCTGTTGTAGCTTACTAACTTTAGCATAATATGTGTATGATTTTAATGCATTTCGCTGTAAGGGGTCTGTTATATTTATACCCAAGTCCTTATCCTATTTTGTTATCAGTTACTGTTGTTCTTTTACAGATGTTTCAGCCGTAAGGGGTCTGTTATATTTATACCCAAGTCCTTTTCCTATTTTTTGATCAGTTTCTATTGTTCTTTTACAGATGTTTCAGCAAGTGCCTTATATACAGTTGTTATTAATTTTACTTTTTATCCTTTAAAGTATTAAGTAGCAATGATGTCCACTTTTTATTTTGTTTTTTTTATAGGAGACTTGTACAAAATTTCGTAGTTGAAAATATTGGAAATAATGAGTGTTAACTAAACTGAAATCTTGTTGAAGAGTTAAAAAAAAGTCTTCAGTTGTTCTTTGTCTATAATATGTTTCAACATGCCAACTTTGAAATGTTTGATTTTTAACTGAATGTTCAAATTTATAATTTAGTACAATAGGTGAATAAGGGGAAATTATGTTACTTTCTTTAAGTTGATGGTGGGCTTTGTCCCAGGTCACTATTGTGGTTTCAGTAGCCTGACTCAGTACAATATTTTTTCCTTTTTTATAGTAATCTGAATGCACTAATTGCATCATATCCATATATGGATATGTTTTAAGCTCTAATACTGTCATTTTTGAAGGATTTTTATTCTCATGTAACCATCCCCATACCAGAACAATTTGTGTTGCAAAAAATACTTAAACATATCTGGTAGAGCTAGCACACCGCCAGCTCCATCTCTTATTAAAAGAGAATACGCGATTCTAGGGGATTTATTGTTCCATATAAATTTTGTAATTATTTTTTTTAGCTGATGAAAATATGTTTGGGATGGCATTAATGGTAAAGATTGAAAAAGAAATATATACTTAGGACGAATCTTCATTTTTATTATATTAATGCGTTCAATCAGTGTTAAAGGCAAACTTTTCCATTGATCTAGTTCTTCACTTATTTGCTGTATAAGAGGTTCATAATTTACTAATATTGTTTGTTTATAGTCGTAAGTCTAATACCTAGATATTTAATTTCTTTATCAATCTGCACATTGTAAGCTACAGGGTAATTTATTTTATTATTTGGGTCCAATGGCATAATTACCGTTTTGTCCCAATTAATCTTGTATCTAGATAGTAAATCAAATTGTTTAGATGTTTCAATTATCTCTAATATAGATGTTTCCAGGGGAGATGTATATAATAAAATACCGTCAGCATAAAGACTTAATTTATATATATATATATATATATATATATATATATATATATTATTAATGGAAATACTGTGTATACCTGAATTAGCCCTTCTTCTAGCTGCCAGTGTTTCTATTACCATTGTAAATAATAATGGAGAAAGTGGACGACCTTGTGTCGTGCCACAAAATAATTTGAAAGATTGTGAATAATTATTATTTCTAACCATAGCCATTGGACTTTTGTATATTAATTGATGCCACCCACTAAGCTGCTCCCCCACCCCATCTCCTCCATCACATTTAGGATACATTTCCACTCTATGCAGGCAAAAGCTTTTTCTGCATCTAATGCCAAAAATATTGCCTCTTCATCCTTAGCTAGTGACAGTATATTGATAGATTATCTAATAGTTTCTCGTAAAGTCCTGCCCTTTATAAATCAATTTTGATCCGTATTTATTATAATTGGAAGAATAATTTCTAACCTTTTTACAATGATTTCAGTAAAAATGTTATAGTCCACGTTTAACCGGGAGATGGGACGGTAGGAGGAGCAGCTCAGTGAGTCCTTATCCTTCTTTAAAAAAACATGAATAATAGCTTCACAAAAGAGTTGGGAAGTGTCTTAGAATCATTAAATGAGTTAAACAGTTTAAGCATTATGGGGATCAATAAGTCCTTAAATTGTCTATAGAATTCAATTATCCTATCTGGACCAGGAGACTTATTTGTAGGTAGTTGTTTAATGGCTACTTCAATCTCTTCATACATAATGGCTGCCTCTACTTGATTTTGAAATTTGATAGGTATATGTGGTGGAGGTAATATATGCAGATATTGTTTAATTTGTTCTGTTGTGATTTATATAAATCCTGATAATAAGCAAAGAAGCAGCCATTAATCACTTCCGGGTCCTCAATTAACCTATCCTGTTGATCCTTTATTGCTGATATATAATTTCTTTGTTGCTCTATAGTTGTTTGCCAAGCCAACAGTTTCTGAGGCTTATCTGATAAATATAGGTAATTTGATTTTGTGCTCAATATTTGTTGGGTAACAACTTGATCTAATTGAATAGTATTTAGCTAGTCTTCCCTTTGTATCAGTGTATTAAAGACTATCATGCAGTTTGAGTATGTGTATATTGAAGAGATTGTATCTCTTTTTGTAACTGGTTAACTATTAATTCAGATTTGTTCTTCTTAATTTGTTCTTTATTAATTAGTCAACCCCTTAACCAGACTTTCAATGTGTCCCATATTATGTTTATTGATGTACCAGATTCTGAGTTATTAAAGAATTCCTGAATTTCAGTATACAAAATCTGTGAAATACTAGGAATCTGTATAAGAGGCTAATTTAATTTTCAGTATTTAAACTGCATCTGTGGTTCAGTATATTTTATACTTGGCAAACAAGGAGAGTGATCAGAAACTAATATTCCCGTATATTTAACTTTTGAAATCATGTACAAAATAGTTTCTGAAATTAAGTAGTAAGAAAGCAATAACACACGATGAGGTGTGGGTTATCTCCTGATAACAGCACACTCAGGTACGTTGTTAGGCATGAGGCGCTTGCGCCGAGTGCCTTATGCACCTGAGTGTGCTCTTATCAGGAGATAACCCACACCTCAGAGTGTGTTATTGCGCTTATAAAATGGGTCCCACTGTAAAAAATGTTAATAAAAAAATGCTCATAAAAAGTGCAGATAAACATTTAAAAAAAAGATATCACAGATAAAAGCAAAAAAGTAGTCCTTGTCACTCAGTGTATTTTAATGGACAATTAGACATCTTTGATTAAAATTATGTAGGGAGCTATAGTGTCTGAGTGTTTCTCGTCCCCACCCCACCCAAACAAAATTCTTCACAAGATGCTTTTTGTGTTTTTTAATGAGAGAGTATTAGAGTTTTACTTAGATGTGCAGGAGCGAGTCTGTCCCTAGCCAGTCTCTATTTAGCGCTTTACTGATAGTGCTTTCCCAGTCTCATTTCTGGCTGCTCGTTCTAACATTTTATTGAAAGATGGGTTGTGTTCATCAGCAATGTGTAAAAAAAATAAATGCATACCATTGTATGTGAGAGTCGGTGGAGGAACTGGTTTAAACATAACTGCCCAGTGAGTTGTACTTTTAGCCGTGGAAGTCAGCGTGTTCCTTACTAGCCACCGTATTCTGCAGTTTTGTTATAATGGCTGAACAATCGTGGTTTTGGCTGCTCATTGCAGTGCAATCTGCAAAATCTATGATATGTTTCTTATTTTTTTGAAGCAGTTCGAAAACTTTTTTTTTTACAATGGCTGATGGAGGAGCGGGTTTACAGTGAGATTTGAAAGCCGTGTTGTGGCAGCATGTGATCAACTGTATTGGATCGGGTCGGCTTTCATAAATGAAGAGGTGACAGTTTTATATATTTAAAATGAGCCACTGAAATAGTTTTTTTTCCATGGTGTTAGTAGGATGCTGTGCAATGTAAAGTGGGTGTATTTGAAGACAGTGTATTTGGGGGGGCTCCAGCTCAGGTAACACTTTCAGGGGGGGCTCTAGCTCGGCTAGCAGTGTCACGGCTCCAGCTCTGGTAGCATTTTAGGGAAGTGATCTGTCATGTGGTGAGTCCTGGCTGGCTGAAGAGGTGTCAGTTGGCAAAATATCGGCTGATAAGGACACGGCCAAACGTACCTCTCAGCCAGTCAGGACGAAGAGAATTCTCAACCCATTTTATAATCAATTTTTGAGTATGAGTGCTAAGTCGATGAATAATAAGAAAACACCTTTTCCGTTAGGTATTTTAACACTCCAATGATCCACAAGCCCCAGTTCAGTAATGTATTTTTTAATTATCATTCATGTAAGTTCGATGGGCTTTATCTAATTTAGATGTTTTATCTTGTGCATAAAGCATGACATTAAAGTCACCTGCTATAATGTATGGAGGTGAGAAAGTAGATAATGTCAAAAAAAATTGTGTGACGAAATTAGGGCTATTTTCATTTGGTGCATAAATAGTTGCCATCATTATTTTTAAGTTAGGAATTCTTAAGTCTACTATCACCCATCTACCCTGCATATTTATATCTGATTTAGCTATTTTAGGGTATGGTTTTGATTTACTAAATAAGATAGCAGTACCCCTTGAATTATTGGCATAATTTGATAGAATGCAATTCCCCCATCTGTTCATAAACCATGATGATTCTTTATTCCAAAAATGGGTCTCCTGTAACATCACAATATCTATTTTCTGTTTTTGTAAGAATTTTATAATACAAGTCATTTTGATTTTGCTTTTTAGCCCTTTTACATGCCAAGACAACAGCTAAATGGGGTTACTCATATTCTAATTTATAGATAGGCTGGGCCATCCTCCCCATCCCCCACCACCATTTATGCCAATTGTACCAATTATTGCCTTTTAATTTGTTTATTTTGGTAATTTACTATATAAATAATATTAAGCTGAAAAGTATTCACCTTCTTGTTATAGAAACGCCACCTAACCCCCCCCCACCCAAAAGGAAAAAAAAAAGTACTGGAATTCCAAAGGATCCAGATCCCACCCCAAATGCATGACGACCATCTGTAGTCATCATCATGCTCTGAGCAGAAGAGTTGAACAGACCCAGAGCATTTCCTAAATTACTTATATGTTCCTTAAAAACTGTTTATACAGCTGGCTTTCCTATAAATAAGGAATGTTAAAGATCAGCATTCTGAATAACTAGAAATAGCAAGAGAAGAGAAAAGATAGCGAGGGAGAGAGAGAGAGAGAGAAAGGAAAAAAATGTATTTTCCTATATTCTATCCACTTCTCCCTCCCTTACTCTCCTCGCTACCCATGTATTATTTCAACTAAAATACAATAGTGACATTCAGCAGCTGGTTCTTCTCCCTATATAATTAAATATGTCTTCTTTTCTCCCATTTTGTCCTTCTTTTATACCTCACCAACACACACCTTTATCCTTACCCTAGGCATTTGCAAAGTAGTCTTTGTTATATATTTACTATACAACACACCCCTGTATCCACTTTCTACTAGTTGAAGCCCTTAATTAAAGCTACAAAAATTCAGCCATAGTTTTCATTAAAGGCTGCCATTGCTCCTTCTGGGTCATCAAAAGTCTGCAGTTTTCCCTTTACCAAAATGGGCAATTTGGCCAGATAGTTCATTGAGAACAGCAGTCCTTTATGGTAAAACTTCTCCTTGACTGGATTAAACAATTTGCGCTTTGCATTCGTTTCAGAAGACATATCTGGAAAAGCATTAAATTTAATTGCTTTTTATGTTAAGCCCTTTTCAATATGTGCTTTGGCCAAAATAGCTTCTTTATCTAAAAACTTATGAGGACTTGATGAAAACTGGCCTGGGGTAAACATTATTCCCTGCACGGCTGCCCGCCCAATGTGCACGATCCAAATGGATCTTTTCTTCAGGATATTTACGATTTAAAGCCTGGGTTAAAATGTATTCAAAAAATGGCAGGGGGTCCCCATTGCCTTCTGTGCCTTCCGCTATTTTTATCAAACATAGATTTACCCAATGGGCCCTGTCCTCCTGTTCTGCCATCCGGTCCTGTACCTGCTCCAATTGCTTTGCAAGGCGGTTATTTTTTTGAACCCAGGAATTTACAGAGTCCTCAGCCTGAGACACCCAGTTTTCCACTGCCTCTGTGTGTAAGGTCAGTGATTCCAACTTGGTGCTCAAATCTATGACAGAGGCTGCTACAGTAGTTAGTGAAGATTTAATTTCAGCCAGTGTTCCCAAGACCTCTGTTTTGAAGAGGATCATTGTTTCTAACATTTCATTTTTAATGTAATTAACCGTGTCTTTTAATGAGTGTTCTGCTTGCTTCTCTATGAAGGTATTATTCCATGGCATAGTTGATTCTTTCATCGTGTTCAGTTGGTCAGTAAGCCCATTATTTTCTGAGCACCCATCCCCATCCTCATCCCCATCCCATCCCCATCCCATCCATCCCCATCTCATCCCCATCCCATCCCATCCCCATCCTCATCCCCATCCCCATCCCATCCCATCCCCATCCCCATCCCATCCTCATCCCCATCCCCATCCCCATCCTCATCCCCATCCCCATCCCAATCCCCATCCTCATCCCATCCCATCCCCATCTCATCCCATCCCATCCCATCCCCATCCCCATCCCCATCTCATCCTCCATCCCATCCCCATCCCCATCCCATCCTCATCCCATCCCATCCCCATCCCATCCCCATCCCCATCCCATCCTCATCCTCATCCTCATCCTCATCCCCATCCCCATCCTCATCCTCATCCCCATCCTCATCCCATCCCCATCCCCATCCCATCCCCATCCCATCCCCATCCCCATCCCCATCCTCATCCTCATCCCCATCTCATCCCCATCCCCATCCCCATCCCCATCCCCATCCCATTCCCATCCATCCCCATCCCCATCCCATCCCATCCCCATCCCCATCCCCATCCCCATCCCCATCCCCATCCTCATTATCCTTTGTTGCATCCCCTTCAACATTCTGTGTAAGGGTTACTTGCCTCTCAGGCGTCTCCACAGCTATATTATGCTGGTCAGGCATTGTTTTTCTCTCCAAAAAAGATAAAATCTTACCAGTGTACACAAGTTTAGACTTTCCCTTACCAGTCGGCATTTCTGGAAGCGGGAAAATCAGGGGCTCCTGTAGCGCTGAGTTCGCAACAATTTCATGTATAGGGTCTTCATGCTGTACTGCAATTATAGGTGATTTCAGTGGTCGGGGGTTTGTTTTTTACTCCATGAAATTTGCTTTTCCAGTAAATGACCATCGGAGAGGTCACAAGTTCGGCAAACTCTTTTTGACATACCAAGTGCTCATGTATCTAACGTGCACTCACTGGGGGAGAGAGCGCAATTGTTTACGAGCACTTTTAACATTTATTTGCTCTTTTGTTTCTATAGATTTAAAGCCTGCCCCAGAAAGTTAAAATACATTTCATCTGTTGTGACGAGTACTACCAGGCTTCAGAAAATCACATCTCCTTAATCCTTGCAGCAATCTGGTTCTGGTCTGTTCACACCACCATCGGCTCAGAGCTGCATCCACCTGGCAATCTCTGATGACATCAACATGACGCTCCTCACAGGTCACAGTCCATCATCTGTAACTGATTCTGCCCAAAAGCACACCCCCTCTAGTGGCTCCTCCTCCTCTGAACTCCTGTTTGATCACTAGCTGAGGGGTGAGGGGTGTTCTTCCCGTTCGATGTATCAGGTGCTGCACCCCTCTCCCTATTGGCTAGTTTAAATATTCTGCAAAGATGTCAGACTTCTGCCCCAATGCACTGACTCCCTCCTTAGTCAGATGGAGTCCATCAAATTAAAAGAACTTTCACTCCCAAAACTGTTGCCTGTTACCTACATGTTTGTGTCCTTTTTCCTGGCACCAGCCCTTGAGCCACATGTTTAGCTCCCCTATCTCTTCTACTCTGACCTCCATCCATCTGCCTCCCTCTCCCAGTCTGGCAGGATCTTCGAGAAGGAGACGCTGGATGAATTGGATGACACTTTGTTTCCCAGCCTGGTCAAGTGTTCCTTGGTCTCCACAACTGACCAGCTGGAGAGATCATTAGTCCCTATGTGTACCAGGACATCAATGTTTTCTCCTGTTTCCTGCACAATTGTAGCAATGAGGTCAGTGTCTCTCCATGTTGATGTACCTGGGAGACATCTAACCATTACCCTCGGCTGGAAGTAGGCATCAACTCCCTGAATCATCCAAGTCTCCTATGATCAGAAGTGATTTTTTTTGTGTTGCTTTTTTTTGTTGTTTTGGTCCCTGTTTTGGCTGAGTTTTGTTGTGCTAGCTCCTGTGCTGCAGTGTCCTGCTCTGCAGTGTCCTGTGCCCCTTTTGTCTTCTTGGGGTCTGCCAACAGCCCATCATTACTTAACTTGTGTCTGATATACTGGACCTCGGACATTTTGATTTTGGATTTATTTTATTTTTAAAGACAAATGCTTATCTCTGGCTCTTTGAAGAACATTCCGTAACCTCTCATTATGTTCTTGTATATTGACTCCCCATATTAGGATGTCATTCATAATGACCTCTGTGCCCTCAAGCCCTTTAAAAATGTATTACATTTTCTTTTGGAAGACCTCTGGTCCTGAGCAAATCCCAAAGGGGAGATGCTTGAACTTGTACCTCCCAAAAGGCGTATTAAAAGTCACTAGATCAGAGTTGGGCCCATCCAGTTTAACCTGCCAGAAGATATGCCCAGCATCTAACACTGTGAATACTTTAGCCTCTGCTAGCTTGGCTGCAGCCTCTTCAACTGTTTTCATTGGGTGATGTTCCCTTTTAATTGCTCTAGTAAGATCTCTGGGATCTATGCAAATTCATACTTTGTTTTTTTCAGCTATCGAGTTGACCCAGCTCTTGGGTTTCTCTACCTTCTCAATACCCCCAATCTTTCCATATTCTCTAATTCAATTTTCACTTTGTCTTGTAATGTGAAAGGTATTTTCCTAGGGGGGTGGATCACAGGTCTTAACTATTTTAATGTGGTAGTCACCCTCTAAGCATCCCAATTCCTCAAATACATCAGCAAATTCAGCCAGTATTCCTCTTGTGGTTTACCCTGCATTTCCATTTGCAGCATATACTGAAAATAACTTCTTTATAAGCTTAATTTCCAAATAAGTGGATAGGCTGAGCACTGGGGTCATGTTTGCATTAACCACTTGAAATGGCAACAGGTCATGCTTTTGCTTAAACATGTTGGTAACATCACTTTGCCTTTCACATCAAGTTTACTTCAAGAATAGGAAACCAATCTAGCTGATGACCTTTGAACAGCTTCACCAGACAATGTCTTATACATCTGAAAAGGCATCAAGTTACACTGTGCACCAGTGTCTAATTTGAATGCCACCGTTTTCCCATTTATGCTCAGATTTACTTTTCAGTCAGTCTCAGGTTTGTAGGTAGTCACAGTCTCAATGCTAAAAGTACTTTCATTTTCCTGGGCACCTCCTCTGACAACATGGATCTCACTGCGTTTACCCATATGACATACTCTAGCAAAGTGATTTTTTTCCTATGGCATAATCTACAATACTGTCCATATGCTGTGCATTTGTTTATCTTATGCTCAGTAGTAGTAGTAAAGCATTTATTTTTACACAGGATACAAAAATGACTTCTCATTTTAAGCACCATTAGGATAAAATCCTATTTACAAGGCGTTCCTGTTTTAGATGTTAATAAAAGATCATCAGTTTCATACATTAAATACAATCCAAAATACAGTACATAAAATCATGCATTTTCATAAAACTTTCTACAGTGTATCTAATCAAACCAAGTACATCTAACTGCTAATTCACCTTTCAAGGAAGTACTAAGTTCATGCAGACCTATATTTATATTTTTTAGTTCTTCTTCTTCTGCTCACAACCACACGTTTCACATCTGACTTTATTCGTTCTAGATACATAACTTCCTTTGCTCACATTGACACTTGCTTTTACTCTTTCTTCCTGCACAACTGCTACTTGCACTGAACATTTTCACTTGCTGTTTAATCTGCATTTCACCCAGTTCGGTGGCCCTGCATATATCTATGGCATCATCTAATGTTAAGTTTGCTTTTCTCAACAGTCTGCGTCTCACATGCTTACTCTTTATGCTGCATACAATTCAATCTCTTATCAATGATTCAGTTAAATCTCTAAATTCACAAGATTTAACCTTTAGCCTCAGTTCAAGTTACATATGATTCAATGGACTCACCCAGATTCTGGCTGCTAGTATTGGACAAATGTCTCTCATAAGTCGCATTCTTTCTCTGGTTACTATACCTCTCAAATTGTCCCATAATTTTGTGCAGTTGTTCCTTCTCTTCCTCTTTCTCCCAAATGAAAGTATTGAATACCTCCAATGCATCAGGGCCTGCCACATGCAAGAGGCTCATAGCCTGGATTTTCTGAAATTTTTCAGCAAGTCCACTGGTAACCAAGAAAATGTCAAATTGCTGCTTAAATCTTCTCCAGTTTTCAGCAACATTACCTTGTGGACCGAAAGCAGTGGGAGGCTGCAGGCAGTTCATTCTGACACCATATAATAATCACACAGACACCAACGTGGAGTGAGTTGGTAAGCTTCTGTACTGTATAACACTGATAACAAACTGCAGAAAGCAAAGGCTACTGCCCGCTAGATAAGAGTTTATATATAGATATTAGCACATGCGCATTAACAAGGCATATGCAAGTCGTGTATGCTAATTCACTTTCTTACACCTATGCCTTCCCCTTCCTCCTATGCCTCCCTGACTTTACCCCCAGTTCCAGTCCCTTTTGTTGATTCCTCAGCACTAGAATCCTCTCTTTCGACTACTTTAACCTGTGGGGGCACTTGGATTTTCCCTGCTTACTTCCGCCACCCCTTGGCTAGTTTAAATGTTTGCCAATGAAACATTTAAACCTCTCACTCAGCATCCTGGTCCCCTCGATGGATGAAGACCATCCCTCCTGTAAAAGCCTGCCTCCATCCAGGTGGGCCCCCAGTTCCCAATTAAACCAAATCCCTCAGCTCTGCACTAGTTCTTCAGCCATTCATTGAATCCCTTGTGGAGTGCCCTGGTCTCTTCCATTCCATAGTCAGGTAACACTTCTGAGAAGGTTACCATGCGTGCCACCTGTCTAAGACCCCTCCCCAACTCCATGAACTCCCTATGTACTATCCTAACCTCATCCCCAGCCAAGTTATTCATCCTCAGGTGAGCAATGATGTCTAGCTCACCCTCCCATCCTGCTGTTTCAGCAATCCTTTGGATTCGCTTCCCATCCCTCCAAACCGTGGTGCTAGGTAGGCACTTGACCTCTCTCTCCCCAAACTCTGCAACCTCCACTCTACCCCCCAATAATACAGTCCCGCACCAGGAGTTGCTTTCTTCTCCTCTGGGGTCCCTTGCCACCTCCCAGGGGTCTCCACTGTGGAGGTTCCCTGCATCCACCCTGTCCACCACAGGATAGTCCTACCCTGCCAGAATGGCATAGAAATTGTGGAGTGGAAGCACAGGTGGGATACACCTCTGACCAGCCTCCCTCTTCCTCCCTGAGCCCACCATTATCCAACTGCCCCTCCTTACTGGCATCCTCAGAGGCAGTGGTGGTGGACTCAGTGGTCCCTGGGTGGGGGGGAGGCCTCCCAAACTCTAGCCAACTTGGCCCAGAGACAAGCAACTTCCTCCCTCAGCACACAGAGATGAATGCAGATGGGGCAGCACCACAGCCTCCAAAACATCTCCCTGAAGACTGACACCCCATAGTCACTGCATCGCACCATTCCCATCATTTCTGTTTTCTACTTAACCCTAAGTAAGCTATAGTCACTCAAAAATAAAAATAAAGCAAATAGTTTAGTTAGAATTTAAACCCTTCTTTTCTGTCTATCCCTGCTTTGCATTGTAAACAAGTCATTTTTAATATCCCCTTTCCTCCTGCTGTGTGTGTCCTTGTATATTCCCGCACCAGACCAAATTCTCCATCTTTCCCTTCTTTTTGCCCCTTTTGTGCTGTGATCTGATCTGTATTTAGCCTTCCTTCACCTTCTGTTTAAGTCTGTCAACTGCTGTAGCTCCTACTAGAGTGGGAGGTCTTCTAGGAACTGACAGACTTCTGGCAATGCAGGTGTGAGATTTAAGGAGCATGTGTACTGCCTAAAACTAATAGTAGTTTATAAACGCAGTCAACCATTACTTTTTATGTTTGCTTGCATGCATATGCAAAAACATAGTGCCACCATATGAGAATTTGTAGGTGTGCCTCCCTACTTCCAATTCCCTGCTGCCTTTTGCAGGTGCGGCCCCACCACACCAATGAATGTAAGAGCTGTCTATGACAGTGTTTTGCAAATGCAGTGGCGTACAGTTGAAGGAAAAGCACTGCAGTGTGTAGGCAATTTGCATACTGCATCGGCAGTATGCAAAGTGCCCACACGTCGCACTGGTAGTGAAAGAGCTGTCATAGACAGCCCTCTCTCCCAAACAAGTAACATGCTGGGAGCCCAACCCAGCATGCTCACATGCTCCCCTCCACACACAGTGTGGCCGACAGGGGTGCCCAGTCCCCTGTCGGCTGCGCTGCGCTCCCCCCCCAACAGAGTTTATAGCCTTCCAGGTGCTACGCTAGGAGCGCACCCCAGCATGGCAAACATCCATCTGCTGCCCCCAACACACTTCCAGGTGTCACGCTAGGAGCCAACCCCAGCGTGGCAAACATCCCGCGTCATCTTCCTCAAAGAAAAAAAACCTAGAAAGAAAAAACATTCCCTCGCTGACTGTCTTGACCCCTCTCCCACCCATGCCCACCCTCTCGCACTCCTGCCTCCCCACACCCCCTCACCCCATACTTACCTCCAGAGTCTGGTGCGGCAATCTTCGTGGACCGGGAACACATCTGCACTCTTCAAAGCCGACCGCGAACTGAGAAAATGGCGTAAACTGTATAATGGAATAAATAGGGTTTTTTTCAACTTTGATGCATATCTCAGGCATTTTTGGGACTTTCTTAACCAAATTTTCAACATGGGGTTTTTGGGACCCCACCTCATGAATTCTTGCACTGTCAATTTGTTATATCGCTGTTCGGAACAGATTAAGAAAATGACAGTGACATTGTTCATGAGCAGAGGTCCCAAAATGCCTGTGTTGACAATCTGCTGTAAAAAATACCCAAAGTAATTACATTAAGGGTGTGCATTGCGCAGTTTCTACGCACGCTCATGACTTCACCAGTTGTTTTTTTTTACTGTTTTCACTGCAGATTTTCAACATTGCCATTTTTTACACCTCCCCGTGAACAGTACAGCTGTAATTTTTCACATCTTGTTTGAAATGTATTTGTGCACCTGTGGTGCCAAATACCGTAGTCACTGTGCAAAATCAGCTTTCGGCTAACAAACTGATATTACCACTGATCATAAGGCAGGGGTCACAAAAAACCCATGTTGAAAATTTGGAGTGAAAACGCCTGAGGCGTTAGGGTTTCTGACCATAATGCCCCACCCTGTAGAGACTGACAGGCATCATGGGTGTGACTTAGGATTGTCACCTGTAATGCTCATACCATTCCACCCCCACCCATACCCTGCAGCCAGTGAGAGGCATCGAGGTGTGCCTTGGACTCTTTGACCCCAAAGTTCACCCCATTCTCCTATACTGCACCCATCTCACTGTATTTCCTGATGGACTGGGGTGAGCATAAGAGCCAAAGACCCCAAGGCACACCGTAACACTTGTCGGTGTCTGCAGGGTAGGGTGTGGTGAAATGGCGTGGCCGTTATGACTGATGACCCAAAGGCACACCCCACCAATGCTAATGCCAGCAAGCAAACATTCGGCATTGACAAATGCTTGTTATATCTGAAATACATTTTCTTTTCCCTTTGGTTAATTAGAAGATTGTTTGCCTGATGTTAGTAGATGTGGTGTGTGAAACAACACTCTGCCTGGCAGCTGACATATCTAGCTCTGTTCTCTCATTACATCATCGGCATTGTGACCTCACTGACTGTGACATCACTGCCGCTTAGGATGACCAGTTCAGTAGCTGCCAGGTCAGTCACCTGTGATGTCATTGTCAATGAGACCAAAATGCTGCTGATGTAGTATGGGGACAAGAGAATAGATATGTCAGCTGTCAGACAGAGCTATTCCACACATCCAACACAATATTATCACATAGAAGACTTTCTAATGAGCAAAAGGAGAAAAAAAAATACTTCAGAAGTAAAAGATTACAGTTGACTACTTCTTAAAATTTATATCATTTTCCTGTCTGCCTGTTTTGGTTTCACTAGCTCTTTGAAGGACCAGTATCTCCCCTTTTGGCTTGGTGGGCATTTGGGATTCTGATTGGCTCTGAAAGTTCACTGTTGGCGCTAAGACCCATGTGGATATATCCCTCAGGACAAGCCCCTCTGGCTATAACATTCGAAAAGTTCAGCCTTCTTTCTGCTAGAAACATTCACACTGAAGCACATAATTAATTTACAGCATTCTAACAGTTTGGAGCAGCTTAATTCTGCAGCTATCCATGTAAATTAGGAGCCTTGCTTCTAACAACCCCCCCATTAGATTAACTACCTGCAGTTGTCCAGGCTAGCTACAGTCACGGGGGGGGGGGTCTAATGTGGACTGAGCTGTGCACACACACAGTCAGGCTTCATTCTATTCACATTCTTAATGAGTATTCTCAGAGTCATTAATCAACACTGAACAGTGCTTGTCCTGTTTCTCCCATTACAGAGAAGACTACTTGCTCCACGTGACTATCAATGAAGCATATCTAGCAGACATACGAACATATGAAGAATACCAGCAGATACAGGCCTGATGGTCTGTCTAGTCTGCTTGAGTGTGCAGCTAGCAGTTTGTTACACTGCAGCTGCTCCCCCCTCCTACCTGCATATCCAATTTCATGCCCATACTACCTGTTACCCTCCCCCCAGTGCTTCATTGGTGACCTTCCCCCGACTCTGTTCCATCCCCCTCTTAAAACTGCCCACCGTCTTCAAGGATACCACCTCCTCAGGCAGTGCGTTCCACTCTGTTACCATTCTCTCTGTGAAAGAGTGCCTTCTCATTTTCCTTCTGAATTTACCACCCTCCAACTTTAGATTGTGGCCCCAGTGTCCCTCCCTCTCCTTAATCCTAACAGTCCTTCTGTACCACCTTTATTTATGCCTTTCATATATCTGAAGCATTCTATCATGCCCCCTCTATCCCTCTCTTCCTCCAGACAGTGCATGTTGAGCTCCCTCTGTCTCTCCTCACAGGGTTTGTGCTCCATACCGAGGATCATCCTGGTTGCTCTGCAACACACATGTGTGTCACACATGTAACAGCCCCTCGACTCACCTTGGCTGTTCCGGGGCTCTTTGGTCTTACCTGGACACATCTCCTGAGGGGGCCATCCTGGGTTCATGGGTTGGCAAGATACACAGAAGAAGAATGGTGTGGTGCCTCCCCTTTGGTAGTGATATTGGATACCTGTTGGATAAATGCCAGGTTACCACCACCCAGGAAAATACAATAACTGCCCCCACAGGCACTCCCCCACGATAACAGTGCACACTTTGCAATAAGTAGCAATACCATAATGTAACATTAGCTAACTGCAGTTTTATTATAGGGAGGGGTAAAAAGTGAGAATAGCATATCAACAGTAAAGTGCGACAGACAGCTGTGCACACTTCCAAATCCCCCCTCCCGAGTGCACTCAACTTTCCCACAAATGGTCATTGGAAACAGTTAGTTTGTTGCGGTGGTGGGTACCACAGTGGGGTGCTGATTCAGAAGATTAGGATGCGGTGGTGGTAAAAGTCTTTAACTGGGAAAAGAATACTGTCATTGGAGCCCAATAATAGAAACTCAACAGATTGCTTTTAAATTGCATGCCTGGGCTTTTCTTGGTGCTTGCAGAGTCCTGCCCAGGTCTTAACCCCCTTTTTCTAACTGGCTAACTAGCTAATATAAAACTCCTCTGAGCCCTTGCCGGAGGTACTTACAGTCTGCTGGAGGGGGTCTCAGCAGATTTGTTTCAGATGGTATCATTCTGGTATCACAGCAGGTGGTGCTCCATGGAAGCAGAATGCAGGAAACAGCAGCTGGCTGAGAGATTGAAGAATGCTAGACTTCACCTGTCAGGCCTTTCCAGACTTCGCCTCCGAGGCCTTTGTATGTGGTGGTCACCCGACAGGCCTCTCAACATCTTCCTCTCTGATGATCTCCTTGTTGGTCTAGGGGAACTGGATGGCTGGGAGTCCCCTACACTTTCTGCTTGGCACACAGTTTCCAAGCACACACTTTCAGCGGGGCTCTGGCTCAGTCTCTAGCCCCAGCACACAAGTCTTTGGCTAGAAGCAGTTAAGTGGCCTCAAAACACTTGTCCCACTGAGGGGAAACACAAGTTACTCAGTCTCTGCACTTTAAGTCAGTCTCTGTACCTCAGGCTGCAAATCATAACAATTTCACAACCACAGGTTCAAATCTTGCATAGGAAAACCAGTCAGCAATTCATCTTTCTTCCCTGCTAGCACAATGTTGTTCAGGTATTTTGCCTCTCTTTTGAGCTCTGGGCCAGGAAGGTCATTAGCTTGCAGGACAGGCCCTGGGGTTAAGTAGTCCAAACACAGGCAAGGGAAATTTTATTTATATAGCACCCTACTGAGGGACTCAGAGCGCTTTACAGTAAAAACAATTCCTCAAGAATTAATATCAAAACATTTTTTAAATAAAACTGAAGGTTATTTCAAAAAGAAACATTTTTAAAGAGGTTTTAAATGCCTCCACCAAGCTGGCTGCATGTATATTAGGTGGAAGAAAATTCCAGTGAGGTGCAGCAGTACCAAAAGCTCTATCGCCTGATCTCTTAAGATGAGAGGAGGGTACAACAAGCAAGCCAGCTTTGGCAGAGCATAGGGGGCAGATGGGTTGATATGGTACCAGGAGCTCTTTAAGGTAGTCAGGTCCTGAACTACATAGGACCTTGTAAGTTAACAAGCATATCTTGAAAATCAAAGAATCTCTGTGCGCAAACACTGAGGCAAGGTTACCCCAAAGGGCATTTGGCTGGGAAGCCAAGTTTCAAGAAAATACAAAATCACACATGCCCACACAATACAAAGCATCATGGGCTGCATATGCAAATCCCCACAGAATGTTATGCTGGTTTAACTTTAAGCAGAATTGCATGGATATCTTGAAAGTGATGTGTGAACTCACAGGCAGCCAATGCAGAGCATGCAGAACAGGAGTGACATGATCCCTCACTGAGGTACCTGTCAACATCCTGGCCCCAGCATTCTGTACTAGCTGCAGTCGAAGCATCAATCCTCCAGACAGCCCTAGGTATAGAGCATTGCAGTAATCAAGTCTGCTACTGCTAGTGACAAAGGCATGGATGGCCATAGTCAGATTATCAGGCGTCAAGAATGGCCAGATCCTGGCAACATTCGGGAGGTGAAGAAACTGGATCGAACAACTGATGACACCTGTTGTGCAAGGGTCAGAAAAATGCCAAGATTTTTAATCACACTTACCACCTATGGGGGCTGCCCACCAACTACTGGGGTGAGCAGCCTCCAATCATTGGAAACACCTCCATGACCTGACTAGATCACCATGACCTCTGTCTTGCTGGGGTTGAGACATAACCAGTTTGCAGGCATCCAATCATTAATCTCAGTCAAACACTGGCTCAGCATACCCGAGGTGGAGAGGTCACCTAGGGCACAAGACAAGTGCAACTGGGTGCCATCTGCATAGCAGTGAAATCCCAGATTGTACCACCTGATGATCTCTCCCAGCAGCAGCATGTACACGGAGAACAACAGGGGGGCCCAAATAGAACCCTGCTGGCTGCCCAACACCACAAGGCAGCATGAAAAGTCTCAAAGAATAATTCCCAAGGACAATGCACTGCGATCTTCCAGTAAAATACGAGCTAAACCAGTGCAGGACTGCACCAGCAGTGCCTGCATAGTTCCACAGATGATCCACTAGCACCCTGTGATCCACCATGTCAAAAGCTGAATATGGGTAAAAGAGCACCAAGATGGTAAATTGCCCTTGGTCCCTCACCTTGAAGAGATTGTGTGCCACCCTGATCAAGGTCATCTCAGTGCTTTGCCGGGGCCGAAAACCCAATTGGAGAGATTCATAGATGGACAGTGTGGTAGGGTCGGTGACCCCCCCAACTTGGATATGCTCTCATGGATGCAGAGCATGTGTAATTACCTGCCTATGTTTTGGAGGTAACCTGAGAACATTGTGGGCTAAAATATTAAAAAAATCTGTTGCAACAGTCTCCTGCTCTTCTAATCTCTTCCTTTTACTATCGCTCCTTCTCTGTCATTCCCCTACTCAAGCTTGGCCAGCTTTGAGTATTCTTACTGTCCCTTTCCTTATTTCCAGCTTGTTTTCTCAAAATAATAATGCCCCAATGTTCAGAACGTTCTGTGCTTGCAGTACTAGCTAATTATGCTAATTTTCCTGCACGAATGTGCGAATGCGACTGTCAATGCGAACGCATGATTATATCGTATGAAGACGCTTTAAAAAGGGTTGATGATGGCGTTTCATGATCTAGTGAATTCTGAATAAATTAGCAGCCTTTTTGTTGATTTTAGTGTAAGAAGTTCAGAATTATGTTATATGTCAACATTGCAACTGAGAATCATTTGAGAAATGGTGTTTGTTTGTTTAAATAAAAAGGTTAAACTAGTACTTTTAAAAGAGAAAGGCAAAGCATGCCACTGTTAAAGGGAGAGAGAGAGATAAAACTGTTTAACTTAAAAGGACTAAAGTCTCCTAATGTGATGCAGAAATGCCTTAGACTTACAACTCTCTTGTAAAGTGCTTCCAGCTCCTCTCAGTCCAATCTCCTTTTAGGACCAAGCGGCCCTGGTTGACCCACTTTTATGATGCAAGTTGGGGGAGGAGCTAACTAAGTCATGTGCTCCTCCACTGGTATAAAAGGAGGTGAATGTGGAGTGTTGAGTCAGTGTGTGGTAGGAAGGCAAACCAACCAGATGCCTAGCCAGATTCTAGGTGCTTTTTGGCAGGAATTTTCTTTCTTGTTAAAGATACAATTTCCTGTGCCTTATGTTTTTTTTTTGAAAGTTATGTTCAAGTTCTGCTTTAAGTCCATTTTATTTTTTTCTGCTTCTAATAAATTTTGAAATATCGGATCCTGACTGCTCTCTGGACTTTACTGGACAACCCCCACGTGCACAGACAGACTCTCCAAACGCTCAGCCAGCTGTTCAACCACCATCTTCTCAATAACCTTCCCCAGAAAGGGAAGACTAGAGATAGGCTTATAGTTCAAGAGAACGTCAGGGTCAAGAGTTGAGTTTTTAAGGAGGAGTCTCACTACAGCCTCTTTCAAGGCCATAGGAAAGATACCCTCACTTAAAGACCCATTTACGATCTTCATGAATACTGGACTCATGAAATCCAAGCAGCTGATGACAAGCCACATTGGGCCTGGGTCCAAGGTACAGCTGGTGGGATGTATGCTGGTAAGCACATGGAGAACCTCAACTGCCAAAACCAGCTGAAACTCACTCCATCTCTGCAATGGATCTATACCAGCAGACCAACCACCTCCAGCACAAGCTGGACCAGATGAGGTAATACTCACCCTGATAGAGGACAACTTGTTGGCAAAGAAATGCCCAAACTGCTCGCACTTTTCTACAAAATATGCTGTCCTGGACTGCAGACAGGAGGAATTCAACCAGCTGTTGACAGTGCAGAAGAGTGCAGCGTGGTGGTTTCCTGCCTCAGCAATCAACCAGGCAAAAATGCAGTCTTCTTAAGATCAGTTGCACACTGATACTCCAGGTAATGGAGCCTCAGTACCACCTTGTCCTCCTCAGAGCGAGACCTCCTCCAGGCACGCTCCAACCTACACCCCTTAGTCTTCAACCGATGCAGCTCAACACAATACCATGGTGAGCGATGTCAGGAGGTCAAGGGGAGAACATGGAAAAGTGAAATTGGGTCCAGGGCCTTGATCAAGGCTGTGTTATAAGCCTCAACACCAGTCTATGAACCCTTAGCACAGGCTAGCAACAAGCTTGAGACATCCAGTGACTCCTGGAGCTGGTGAGGCTCCACTTTATTTTTCGGAGGACACCTTATAATCTCTGCAGAAGGGATTATTTGACAGGAACTCAACAGCATGATGATCTGATCAACAGACTGGATCAGTCTTGACCACCATAATGTGAAGTCTGAGTGAGAAGACCTGGCCAAGACTGTGGCCATATATGTGCATCTTGGAGGTAGCCACCTGAAGACAATCCCAGCTGAGTCATCAGCTGGAGGAGCTCTTGTCCAAAATGACAGGATTCATCATCGACCCAGGCATTAAAGTCTCCCAGGACCAAGATACTGGGGGACTCCAACACCTGCTCAGTGAAGAAGTCTGCCAGTTCCTGCAGGAAAAGGGTCCCACCCCCAGGAGGCTTGTAGAGGAGAACTATCCTGCCATTGACTCCCAGGGTGCACTTAGTGACCACACACTTGAAAGACACTGGTGTTCTCACTGGGAATGCAGTGAGGCCCAGGGTGGATCTAAAACAGCTGGCCACCCTGTCCCTCTGCAGTCCCTCCTGGGGCAATGCAAAACTGAGTAGCCAGGGGGAACAAAAGCTGGTAGCACAGAGCCAACATCGTCACCCACCCAATGCTCAGTAATGCAAATAAGGTCATCTGAAGAATCAGCAATGAAAGACTTCTTCTCCGCAGTCTTATTCCTCAGTTACCTTGTGTTACAGAGAACAGCCCAAAGGGGACAAGCCGTGCAGGCTGGATGAACTACCTGCTGCCTGAAAACAAATTGGCAGAGCTCTGCGAGGGGTACCAGGTAAGATGTTCCTCTGTCCTGGGACCTTCTATTCCCTGGGTGTCTCCTCAACTATAGCACACTGATCCTGCCTCATTTCACCAGACTGGACAGGGTCACTGTGGCGGATGCTCCCCCCCTTTTAGAACTTCCAACTCCTGACAGTGGCTGAGTACCACGGCTGGCAAAGGCAACAGGAGCCCAGGAAAATGATGAAACGACTGCAGGAAGTCCACTGAGTAGGTGCACCTCAAAGCCTCAACACCTCTACACATAAGACAAACAAAACTAAGCAATAAAAAGAAAAGTGGCATAACCCCCAAATGGGGGCTTACCTTATTGCCCATTCTCCCATTTGCACCTGTTCCTGGAGTGCTTCCCGTTGCCTCTGGGTGCCGTGTGCTCTATGTTTGTCTCCCATTTCTGAAGTGCCTACAAGAATATCCCAATGTTGTCCGCCGATCTTCCACCTGGCCCAGGTCCAAATCTGTGCCCCAGGAGCCCCGGTAGCCCTCTATTTATTTTTCTTTGCTGTTTTGGGCAAACGGAGCCGTGCGCAGCTGCCACCTCGCTCCTGATCCACATCCAAGCAGGGCAGGTGGCTCACACATTCAGGAAGCCCCATTATTTCTGGCCACAGATTAGCGGCAAAAGCAGTTGCCTTTTGTTTGGTCCCAGTCCCTGTAAGGCCACAGAGGGACCGGAGACTTGTTGCAGGTGCAGGAGGAGCCTCAAGATTTGTAAATAAAGAGCACTGTGAGCTCTGAAAATGAATATTAAAGACCCAATGAATATTAATGAGACGCCTGTCCTACCACCCAGACCTTAAATAGTAGCACTAGTGACAGGCATTAAAATGTAAATAAATGCAAATGCTGATGAACGCATGTTATGAAATGAAGGGAGCTCATAAATGACGGGGGCCTGATAAATAATATTTATGCTGGCTATACCAGAATAAAGTGGAGGGACTTCTGTGACTGCCTGTTTGCTGCCTGGGGACTGTGTATTTTGGCAGCAGCGACAGGCTAGAGACTACAGCAAAAGGATTATGGTGGGCAGTGTTTGAGAGGGCACAGTAGTGGTAATTGGGCTGCGAGAAAGTGATATAAATAACTACCTTTCCTGGCTGCACCAGAACTTTTAAATTGAGACTGTGAAGGACTGCATGGGGACTGTATATTTGAGCAGCCATAACTGCAGCACAACAGCAAATCAGAAAGCCAAGATTTTAGAGCAAGGATTGTTGGGACAGTGCCAGAGACTTGTGGGACATTGCAAAAGGCTTGTGAGGAAAAAGAAGGGACATAATTAAGGTACTAAAACAGGGAATCTGTTAAGCGTTGAGGAAGGTTCATGAATATTCATTTTCAGGATTGACAAGTGGATTTAGTAATGGCGTTTGGGCACCTAAGTGGACTCAGCCAATCAGAAGCCCCAGAAGGACTCCATAAAACCCAGGGATTTTCAGGCTGAGCTCAGTTTGAGCGGCAGCCCCTCCACAGGGAGGGGGACTCAAGCCCCCAGCTAAACTAAATGGGCCTAGTGTGCTTGGTGAAAGCCCCTCCACAGGGGAGGGGACTTCTGCCTCTGCCAGAGAGAAAGAGTGGCTGCCAACAACAGAAGTCATTAGCCTGGGAGTTGCCAGAAATTGCCATCCAAAGCTAGCAGCTTCTTGCCACATTAGGAAAATGTGGAAAAGAAGCCAGCATCTGCCTGAAGTTGTGAGAGAGCTGCAAGAAATGCTTCTGCCTCAGCAGTGAGAGTGCTGAAGGAACCTATAACTTCCAGAAAAGGAAAGTGTTCAGAATCTGAGTGAGTGAGTGAACTTCTACTTAAAAGCACAAGCTAGAGAGAGAGAGAGATCTGTTGTGGGGCAGAGAAGCCCAGCTAAGTTAAAGCTGTGACTGTTTGTCTGCACCCTGCATGTAACCAGCACTGGAGAAATGGGTGGGCACATCTGCAAGTGATCAAGAAGGGGTTCAGTAATTCGTATGTGCTGAAGGTGACTCTTGATAGTACCTACAGGACTGGAATGGAGGTTCCCATACCACGCGGAACTGACCTAACAGTGCCTGGGAGGCCAGTAAAAGTCTTAAAAGTCCAAGTTGGAGCTGCTAATGCCAGCACAGCCATAAGGGATAGTGATGACTGTGTCTTAAGCTTGAGAGAAGCTACAGTGACCGGTTGTATTATCAGGTAAAGCTGTTTATTGGTAGGGAGCTGTGCCTCAAGCTCAATCTAGTATTGAAGATTCAGGTTAAGGGTCTGTGTTGATTTTGCATGGACTGTAAGAGTCTGGGTTGCCAAGCGTTAGGGGAGAAGTACATTCCAATAAAGATAGCTCCTACAAGCTAAAGGACCATGTAGGTCATGGGTGCACATGGTTGAAGGAACTTTGAACTTGAGCAAAATGTAAATGTGCTGATTTAAATGTGCTGAATGCAGCATGACTCTTTTCAGATTGGCCTGGGAGACAGCCTGGTAGTGTACCACCTAGAACACTGCCATATGTGCTTCCCCCCCTTAGGGGCATAGCCAGATGCGGGGGTTAGAAGCATGCTGGCCCCAGTCTAGTCTGCACCGAATGAGACTGTAAAGGGCACCAACTAAAGCTGAGAGAGGTTTCCAGAAAATGCAGGCTTTCAAGGCTGCTGTCCAGGGATCAGCCACAGCTACTACCTTGATCCTCAGCAGTGCTTCTCAACACTAAATGTGACCCCTAAATCATGAGTAAGCAGACCCTGGTCTGCCCAGGAAAGAGACTGTAAATAGTTATTTTAAGTTCTGCCAAGTTTCAGTGTCTAAAGCCAAAATCAGTCAAGCGAGTGGGCTAAATGCCTTGTAGAATGTAGTTTAAAGAACAAAAACAGTGAAAGGAATGCTAAAGAAAACAAGCATTTGTCAATGCCGAATGTTGCTTGCTTCTATGTGCTGTTTAGGTATTTGGAAGTCATTGGAGTGCAAATATTGAAAATTTGCGAACTTACGAGCGTGTGTAGGAACTGTGCAATGCACGCTAGTAAAACAGTCATTTTAAGGAATTTTTTCACCAAATTTTCAACATAGCCATTTAAGACCTCTGCTCATGAACAGTATCACTGTGATTTTGTTAATATGTCCCATACATTGAGTTTGCACACCGACCGCGCCATTATGCGCTACATGGACAGGAAACACGTTTTGGGCAGGATGTGAAAAATGACAGCTGTACTGCTCATAAGGAGGGTGTGGTAAAATGGTAATGTTGAAAATCTGGAGTGGAAATATTGAAAAGTCGCAAACCCACGAGCGTGCGTGGGAACTGTGCAACGCACACTCGTAAAACAGTCATTTTTAGGAATTCTTTCACCAAATTTTCAACATTGCCATTTTAAGATTTCTGCTCATGAACAGTGACACTGTGATTTTCTTAATGTGTCCCATACACTGAGTTCGCACACCTACTGCGCCATTGTGCGCTACATGGTCGGAAACATGTTTTGGGCAGGATGTGAAAAATGACAGCTATACTGCTCATGAGGAGGTGTGGTAAAATGGCAATGTTAAAATCTGGAGTGAAAATATTGAAAATTCGCGGAAACTTCTACGATGCGTAGGAACTGCGCAATGCAGACTCAGAAACAGTCATTTGTAGGAATTTTAATTAATTTTCAATATAGCCATTTTAAGACCTCTGCTCATGAACAGTGTCACTGTGATTTTCTTAATTGTCCCGTACATTGATTTCTATGCGAATTCGCCATTCTACGCTACATGGGGAAACACATTTTGGGTGAGATGTGAAAATGACAGCTGTACTACTCATAAGAGGGTGTGGTAAAATGGCAATGTTGAAAATCTGGAGTGAAAATATTGAAATTCCATGAACTTACGAGCCTGCGTAAGAACTGCATAACCTGCAGCTCGTCAAAACAGTCATTTTGGATTTTGGCACCAAATTTTCAACATGGAGTTTTGGGACCCTTCTCATGAATGATGTCACTGTCATGGTGGTATTCAGGCCCGAAGGGTGATTTCGTCACTGCAGGAAATCACCCTTCGGGCCCGAATAACGCCATGACAGTGACATCATTCATCAGAAGGGGTCCCAAAAACCCCATGTTGAAAATTTAGTGCAAAAATTCCCAAAAATGCCTGAGATATGCAACAAAGTTGAACCCCCCCTATCTAGCCCATTATACAGCTTACCGGCATTTCCTCAGTTTGCGGTCGGCTTTGAAGAGTGCAGACGTGTTCCCGGTCCACCGAAGATCGTCGCGCCACAGTCCGGAGGTAAGTATGGGGTGGGGGTGTGGGAAGGCTGGTGCGCAGTGGTGGAGTGCGGGTTGTGGGGGCGCCGTGGGACCGTTCGTTTACAGGTTTAAAAAAAAAAGCGTCGTGGGGCGTTTGCCATGCTGGGATGGGCTCCAGCATGGCACAAGAACGATGAGAGTTCAGCCGACGGGGATTAGGCACCCCGTCGGCCATGTAGTTGTTGCCATGCTGGGGTGGGCTCAGCGTGGCACAAGGATGGGCGTTCAGCCGACAGGGGATTGGGCACCCGTCGGCCAGACTGCTACTACTGGGGGCGCACAGCTCAGCCCGACGGGGATTGGGCACCCGTCGGCTATACAGTGTCGCATGGCGCGCATGATCGCGCAGGTCTGGGGAGGGAGCAGCGTGAGCAGCCGATATCTTATCGGTGCTAACTGAAGAAGTCTCTTTCAACTGAGGTTACTGCATTTTGGAGCCGGTCGATAGCCCAAAATGCATTGGCTTACAGGGCCGCGCCTGCCAGCACACTGACTGAATTGGAGGAGGAGGTGACACACCTCCGAAATCTCCGATGATGACACTATGTTTCTTGCACATGCGTACAAGCAACATAAAAACTAACTTAATTTCCTTCTAAGGGCCCCAGCCTGCTTTAATGCCAGCCATCCCAGCTGCAGCGTTAACAGGCCTGCAACATTTCCAAACTGTAGTACTGGGTACCCAGAAATAGGTGTTAGAACTGCGGGGTTCTAATTAATTCTGCAGCTGGTAACTGTTTTGACAGCTAATACGTATTCTGCCATCTAATGCAGCTAGCTAGATAGCCAGATCAGATATGCTGACTACCTCAGAAGGTTGGAGGGTGGCCACTGTGATTTATGTTTGCCTCTAAATGCAAAATGATTACATTGATTCTAACTGCAATGCCAATCCAAACCAAATCTGAATCAACTGTAAATAGCTGACCTCTGCTTCCAACTTCACTGTTCCTAAACCTCACCCTATGTAAATTTTATTTATTTATTGAAATGTTTCACCAGGAAAGCACACTGAGCAACAAGTTGCTGTACTCCAGAAATGCGACCGGAGGAAGAGAACAATAGGAATGAGACATTAAACATTTAAGTTACAAGAGCAATATTAACATACAGTTGTAAGGCAGGTATTACAAACAGTGTTGCACATAATGGGTAGAAAGAGTAGACAATAATAAGTTTTGGGTTAATAAGTAAACACGTGCTTACGTGAAAGAAAAGGGGAAAGGAGAAGGAGGGGGAAGAGTTGTGTCCTTGGAGACCCCTTCAGGATGCGAGAAACCCTGCAAAGGGACTGGGCTAACCGGAGAGAAGGGGATAAGGCAGTGTCCCAGAGAGACACCCCTTCAGGATGTGGGGAACCCTGCAAGGGGGCTATGGGGCTAGATAGAAAGGGGGATAAGGCTGTAGGGATTTAAAGAGGGAGGCGAAAGAGAAGGAAGAGGTGTGACTTAAATGCTAGGAGGGGAATTAGAACCTAACCCAAGAGAGGACCCTTCAGGATACGAGGTACCCTGCAACGGTGTTGGGGAAGGTCAGTAGATAGGGATTAAGAGAGTGATAGGAGAGGGAGGGAGGGAGTGAGACTTGAAGGCATTAACCAGCCTGGTGTGGGTCCCAGGGTGGTAGCCTGGGTAGCAAACTGTCTGCACAACAGGACACAGAAGGTAATAGTGAATGGAACACATTCCAAAGAAAGGAGGGTTACTAGTGGAGTACCTCAGGGCTCAGTACTGGGTCCTGTCCTCTTTAACATCTTTATAAGTGACATTGCAGAGGGTCTGGAGGGAAAGGTATGCCTCTTTGCAGATGACACAAAGATTTATAACAGAGTTGATACACAAGAGGGGGTAGAAAAGATGAGTAGGGACTTGGCAAGGTTGAAGGAATGGTCAAACATGGCAACTTAGATTCAATGCAAAGAAGTGCAAGTAATGCACCTGGAAACAAAACCAGGAGAAGAGTACAATAGCAGGGAGGTACTAACGACAACAAAATGGAAAGGACCTGGGGTAGTCATATCAGATGACCTAAAGGTGGGTAAGCAATGTGAGAATCGATAAGGAGAGCCAGGGGATTCTGGGATGCATAGGAAGGGCATCACAAGTAGAACAAGCATTTGTCAATGCTGAATGTTGATTGTGTTGGTCTGTTGAGCTCGTGCAGTGGCCCTCTATCACTGGTTCAGTCTGTTTGTCCCGGTGCTGCAGGCTGCTCTTTGTACTGGGCTGCTGCGCAGCCTCACCTTGTTCTGCTGAGGAAGAAATATGCAGCTGTCCCGACAGAGCTCCATTGAGGTGGCTCACTCCCCTCTCACTTGCTCATTTTGTTTCTCCTGGCGCTGCAGGTTGCCCTTTTGTACTGGGCTCCTGCCTGTGTTGGTGGCTTTTTCTACCCACTAAGAAATCCACAGCTGTCCTGACAGAGCTCCGTTGAGGTCGCTCAGTCCGCCTGTCTCACTCACTCATTCTGGTTCTCCTGGCGCTGCAGGCTGCCCTTTTCTACTGGGCTCCTACCTGCGTTGCTGCCTTCTTATGCCCACAAAGAAATTTGCAGCAGCTACAATACAGCTCTGTTGAGCTCGCTCACTCGCTCATTCTGGTTTTCCTGCCACTGCAGACTGTCCTTTTGTACTGGGCCCCTGCATGCATTGCTGCCTTTTTCTGCCTACATACAAATCTGCAGCAGTCCCAACAAAGCCCAATTGAGCTCACTGACTCCCCCTCCCTCACTTACTCATTCTGTGTCTCCTGGCGCTGCAGGCTACCCTTTGTACTGGGCTCCTGCCTGCATTGGTGGCTTTTCTGGCCAGAAAGAAATCTGAAACAGTCCCGACACAGCTCCACTGAGCTCATGCACTCCCCTCTGTCACTCTGCATTTCGTTTCTGTAAGGCTGCAAGCTGGCCTTTTGTACTGGCTCCTGCCTGCGTTGCCCACTTTTCTACCCACAAAAAGAAATCTGCAGCAGTCACACTAGAGCTCCGTTGAGCTAGCTCCTACCGCTCTGTCACTCGCTGGTTCTGTTTCTCTTGGCGCCGCAGACTGTGCTTTTGTATGGGGCTCCTGGCTGCATTGGCACCTTTGTCTGTCCACAAAGAAATCCGCAGCTGTCCTGATAGAGCTCCATTGAGGTCATTCAGTCTCCCTCTCTCATCGCTCATTCTGTTTGTCCTAGCATTGCAAGCTGCCCTTTTGTACGGGGTTCCTGGCTGTATTGATGCCTTTTTCTGCCCACAAAGAAATCCGCAGCAGTCCTGACAGCGCTCCGGTGAGTTTGCTCATTCCCCCTCCCTCCCTCACTCGCTCTCGTTCTGTTTCTCCCAGTGCTGCAGGCTGCCCTTTTGTACTGGGCTCTTGTGTTGGGGCCTTTGTCTGCCCACAAATAAATCTGCAGAAAGTGCTGACAGAGCTCAGTTGAGCTTGGTCACTCCCCCCCTCTCACTCAGTCGATCTTAATCTGTCCCAAACACTGATTTCCCGCAGTGACCGTGCTATTGTCTGACAGGAGTGCAAAAACATTTTAGCCAGGATGTGAAAAATGACAGCTGTAGTGCTCATAAGGAGTTGTGAAAAAATGCTACTGTTGAAAATGTGGCGTGACAGTATTACAAATTTGCGAAGTTACAAGGGTGCATGGAAACAGTTCAACGCACGCTTGTAATACAGTCATGTTATGGAGTTTCATCACCAAATTTTCAACATAGGGATTTTAGGACATCTGCTCATGAACAGTGCCACTGTCATTTTCTTAATCTGTCCCGAACACTGATTTCCTATAGTGTCCACTTTATTCTGCGCCGGAACTGTGAAAACACATTTTGGTCAGGATGTGAAAAATGACAGCTGCTTATAAGGAGGTGTGAAAAATGGCACTGTTGAAAATCTGGTGTGACAATATTACAAATCTGCGAAGTTACAAGGGTGCGTGGAAAATGCGCAACGCACACTTGTAACACAGTCAATTGATGGGCTATCATCACCAAATTTTCAACACAGGCTTTTTAGGACCTCTGCTCATGAACAGTATCATTGTCATTTTCTTAATCTGTCCCGAACAGTGATTTCCCACAGCGACCGCTCTATTCTGCACCGGAAGTGCAAAAACACATGTCGGCCAGGATGAAAAAAATGACAGCTGTACTGTTCATAAGTAGGTCTGGGAAAATGGCAATGTTGAAAATCTGGAGTGAAAATATTAGAAATTTATGAACTTCTACGACATGTGTGCTAACCACACAACGTACGCCAGAATACAGCTGTTTTTATGAGCATCGTTAACAAATTTTCAATATAGGCATTTTAGGACCTCTACTCATGAATAGTGTCACTGTCATTTTCTTAATCTGTCCTGAACACTGATTCGCGAAGTTACGAGCGTATGTAACAACTGCTCAACGCACGCTTGTAAAACAGTCATTTTTGGGATTTTTTCCACTAAATTTGCAACATAGGCTTTTTGAGAGCCCACCTCATGAACACCAACACTGTCATTTCATTAATCGGCCCTGAAGGGTGATTCCGCACAGTGACCGCGAAACCACCTTTCGGGGCCGATTAACGCCATGACAGTTCAGAGATCATGGAGGGGTCAAAAACCCATGTTGAAAATTTGGTGAAAAATTCCCAAAATCCCGAGATATGCACTAAAGTTGGAAAACCCTATTTATTACATTATACAGCTTACCTGCATTTCCTCAGTTTGTGGTCGGCTTTGAAGAGTGCCGTGTTTCGGTCCAGCGAAGATCATTGCGCTGAGCTCCGGAGGTAAGTATGGGGTGTGTGGGGAGGCAGGGTGCCTAGTGGTTGGGTGCGGGTTGTGGAAGGAGGGGGCAGGGAGACTACGAGGGACCGTTTCCTTTTTTTCAGGTACAAAAACCAAAAATGACTTTTCGGGACCGTTTTTCATTTACAGGGGCATATGGCATGCTAGGGTGGGCTCCCAGCATGCCACTGGACTCTTGTTTTGGGGGGGCAGCTGTAGCCGATGGGGGATTGGGCACCCCTGTCAGCAAACAATAAAAGGAGCATGTGGCACACTGGGGTGGGCTCCCAGCATGCCACCAGATTTGTTTTGGAGGGGGGCAGCTGTAGCCGATCAGGGATTGGGCACCCCCACCAGCAAACAACAGAAGGGGGTGGGGAATTAATTTCTGCTGATGGAGATTGGACACCCCGTTGGCAGGCAATCAAACTGGGGGGGGGGGTTACATTATGCCGACAGGAAGTGGGCTCCCCCGTGGGCAAATAAACATGGGGGGTACATATTGTTTGTGAATAAGGCAGCAAGCCGCCGCCATGTTCACAAACAATATTGCAGATCCTACATCCCGCCCTGCAATGATGGGTCACTCCTCATTACAGCGGATGGCTGACACTGTAATGATCTAGTCGGCCCTGATTGCAGCGGCTGATTTTTTTAGAAAGTTGCAGCACGCTGGCTGAACTAGTGTCAGCAGCAGCGTGCCACGGCACTGGGGGATGGGGAACAAGCCTTTGCAGGCTGTGGGGGCATTGGGCACAACAGTGCCATGCCTCCACAATCTGCTTGTGGAGAAAGCTGACGCAACATGTTTCTTGCGCACGCGCTCAATAAACATAAAAAGGGAAGTGGTTATCCCTCTATATAGGCAGTTGGTGTGACCCCATCTGGAGTACTGTGTGCAGTTTTGGAGACCTCATCTACTCAAGGACATAGACAGCATGGAAGCAGTCCAGAGGGCAACTAAAATGGTGCAGGGTCTGCATCAGAAACCATATGGAGAGACTGAGAGCTTAATATGTATAGCCTAGGTGAAAGGAGGGACGAGGGACATGATAAACTTTCAAGTACCTCAGGGAATCAAAAAGTCCAGGAGGGTAGCATCTTTCAGAAAAGAGATGTGTAAGAACAAGGGGCACAATTTAAAGATGGGGGGACAGCACAGGGTGATGTGAGGAAATTTGTTTGCATGGTGAGAGTGGTGGATACGTGGAACTGCCTTCCTGGGGAGATCGTTGGGTCTAAAACAGTGGGGGAATTCAAACATGCATGGGACAGACATAAGACAATTATAGTGGGGGGTTGCAGGAAGTAGGCTGTTGGTTAACTAGAATCTGCAGCTTATCCAGTAGGTAGGGAAATGGGCAGACTGGGTGGGCCAAGTGGTCCTTATCTGCCGTCAAAGTCTATGTTTCTATGTAGCCCTTGAGGGGAAGAGAATTCGCACCTTTGGGTGGAATGGGGCCTAATCAATAGTCCATCAGGGTGCATTGAACCCTCCTAGTAGTCATGGAAAGCCAAAATAGTGGCTAGATAGAATAGGGGAGATATGTTTAGGCTCAGCTGGACCCCTTCAGGATGCTGAGAACCCTACAAGGAGACTGCGATGGCCAGAGAGAAAGGTAGATGGGGAGAGAAAGGAGATGAGACAAGACTAGGTGCAGAGGACCCCCTCAGGATGCTGAGAATCCTGTAAGGGGGACTGTGAAGAATAAATTTTTACTGTTTTTGCATAACCTTGGTGTGTGAGCATATTATTAGAGAGAGTCAATAATTACCAAATGTTTGAAATGTGGGAAATTGTTTATTGGGTCATGTTTGGGGTGGCATTATGGTAATGTGTGTGGGTACAGCATCCCAGAGGGTTGTGCCAAGTTTTATTCTAGCCCACTTATAAGTATACTCTAGGTGGAGGCACTGTGCATTCATGTTATCTTGGGAAGCCAAGATTTAAAGTTAAATAAGAACCCAGGCTCCTCAACCTTGTTAGTGGCCACCAAGGCATGGGTAGTAGCCCTTGGTATAGCGGCACCAGGGTTACAGTAAGAAAACAGAAAAAACAACACACACTAATCACATTTAACCACAATCAGACAGCCATGTACACATAAAACAAAATACACACACAAACCCAAATGCACTCCACAACAGCACAAATTACACAATTTTAAAACACTTAATACTCCCCAACCCAACAGAATTAACAAACAAAAACAACTGAATCTAAAAAAACTAAAATGCCTGTAAACAGTCTAAATTCAGTAATATCAGAGTCCAGTGTCCATGTATGGCAATCTTCCTTTAAAGTTTTAAAGAGCAATAGCAGGCTCACACCCCAAAATTTAAAATGTTAATGGAGCCACAGGAAGCTCTCACCTCCTCAGGTAAATGATATCCAGAAAATGCTTGTCCCGTGTCTCTCTCACAACTCACAGGTATAGAGTAACTGTACTTTAGCAAAAGTAGAACAGAGCAAATTCAATGCTCAGCAACTGAGACTAGGAACTGGCACTGCCAAATGTCCATTTGAGAAGAAAATTAACCGGCTCCAACAACTGGCACAAAAACAGCTTCACTGATGGAGACTTTAAAAATTGCTGCTCAGTTTTAAACAGTATGAATCCTTCTGACACAGCTTGCAGAGGAGCGGTCAGCAGAATTGCCATGAAGCGATATCGGACCCAGCACCACGTGGTTTAGTCTGGCACACCAACCCAGTCCGTGTGGATCGAGAAGTCCCACGCAGAGACTACAGACAGTGGTAGCCCATACAATGACATTGGGGGAAAAAAGGCTGACCTGCCAGCTGAAGGAAAGTCATCCCCACAGGACAAACGGAGACAGCAGTTCACAGCTGCACACAGCAAACACCAGCCAGCAAAGGAAGCCACAGCGGAACACCAGTCCCAGTGTTGCATGGTCCGATCCAATCCAGCAACACAGCTTCTCTTGCCTTCTCTCTCTCTCTCTCTAGGATCTCTGGAGAATCTCCATTGGTGGGCTTTTCACTGGCTTGTATAGCCTCCCTAAACCCCTCAGCCCATTGGCTGTGCTGTTCTCAGGCACTTCTGGTGCCCTTTAGACTTTTCCCAGCAGCCTGCTTGCTGCAGGAACTTGACAGGGGGCTGCCATTATCGTTTATGTTGCTGCTCAATACACACATCCCCTAACATTTAATAAAATCCATTCAGGGCTAATATCTATTTGTCCTGGCTCCACTTGGCCAGTGGTAGCCAAGCCACACTTTAACATGTTGGAGCCCCATATGCCTACCGCTACCAAACACACAGCTCCCTTCGCACCCTTTCTGTACCACTAGCAATTGGAGCTCATCCACCTCCCCTTCTTTATTATTTACTTTCTGCTCTGTCCACTTTTCAGGTGCTCCCCAGACTGAGTAACTGTCCCCCAAGCCCCCAGAGGCACAGAACATGAACTGACCCCAGACCCATCTCTAAATGGGCCAAGTACCCATGGTTTTGGCAGCCACTGCCACGGAGTTTGAGGGTGCTACTGGCCCAAATCCCATCAGAACCACTGGTGAGAGGACACCATGGGGCAGCAAAGGGGCTGTAGCCCTCAAGGTAAGCCCAAATTAGGGGGGCTTACACACAGAAAAAGGAATAAAAAAAAAAAAACAGAAAAGAAATTATGTTCTTATTTAATCCATATACTGTATTAACCATTACATACACCTGCTACACTTACTTATAAAGCCCTAAAGGACTTCAGTCTCCATTACCCCCACAAGTTTCTGATCCACTTCTCTTCTGGGAGTGTAATGAGGTCCAAACATGGGCTTCTGCAGTTCCCCCCTTAGGAGTGACATCTGTGGGGGAATTGAGTCTTTGCATTTGCAGCCCCTGTTGTACAGACAATTATTTTGCCTGAGATCCATTTGTCCACTTCTATCAGACTTCTAAAAAGAAGACTGAGAAAATTCTTTTTAAAGCAGGCCTTATCATTTTTTTGTAAAAGACCAGGAGTATGGAGTTCAGTTCTGGAGACCGCACCTATGAAAGGACATAGACAGGATGGATGAGGATTCAGAGAAGGGCAACCAGGATGGTGCAAGGTATGCAGGGTAAAACATACGAGCAGAGGTGTAAGTAACTAGATCTGTACGCTTTGGAGACTAGAAGGGAGAGAGGGGACATGATTGAAATTTTTAAGTACAGTATGTGAAGGGTATCAGCAAAGTAAAGGAGGGGAGTTTACTTAAAAGAAAGGAAGGGACTATAACTAGAGGGAGTAGCCTAAGACTGCAGGTAGGGAGATAGAGAGGCAATGTGAGGGGATGATTCTTCACTGAGACGGTGGTAGAGGCCTGGAACAAACTGCCAAAGGAGGTGGTGGTGGGAGCTGAAATGGTGGAGGGATTCAGGAGGGAATGGGACAGATGAATGGGGTTGAGAAGTGGTGAGAGGGGAGCAGAGGAAAGGGGGATGAGTAAGGGTGAGTAAGGGGCAGACTAGATGGGCAGATGGGGTCCTTTTCTGCCACCATGTTTCTATGATTCTGTGAATATGTACTGTAGGAATAGGTAGTCAGAAGTTTTGTAAATTATTTATTATGGAAAGGGTCCTAAAGGAACTGGAAGGAATAACAGTTGATAAACCAATGGGGCCAGATGGGACGCACCCCAGGGTCCTAAAGGAATTAAGAGAGATGGTGGCTGAACTTCTGGCAATCCTGTTTTTAGCTGCTAATTGGAAACAGGGGAGGTACCCAAACAATGGAGGACAGCAGATGTAGTCCCCTTATACAAAAGCAGGAACAAAGAGGAAATGGGGAACTACAGACCAGGCAGCCTGACCTCCAGTAGTGGGGAAGATCATGGAAGCACTACTGAAGGAGAAATTGGTGGAACATCTGGTTGCCAATAGACTACAGGACCCAAGGCAGCATGGTTTCACCAGGGGGTGGTCATGCCAGACCAACCTCATTGAATTTTTCGACTAGATGACAAGGGAGGTGGATCAGGGAAGGGCAGTGGACATGGTCTATCTGGACTTCAGCAAGGCCTTTGACACTGTGCCACATAGAAGACTATTACACAAACTGGGGAATATGGGAGTGGGCAGGACAGTAGTGCGCTGGGTGGGTAATTGACTGGGTGGCAGGATACAGAGGGTGGTGGTAAATGGCTGTCACTCCACAGAGAGAAGAGTGACCAGTGGGGTATCACAGGGATCAGTGCTAGGACCAGTCCTATTCAACATCTTCATCAATGACATTGCACAGGACCAAGAAGACAGAATTTTCCTGTTCGCCAATGACACAAAGCTCTGTAACAAAGTGGACACACCAGAGGGTGTAGACAGAATGAGGAGGGACCTGCAGAAGCTTGAAGAATGGTCAAGGGTTTGGCAGTTGAAATTCAATGCAAAGAAGTGCAATATAATGCATATGGGCACAAAACCCTGGCACAATATATTCAGTTGGGGGGTGAAGATATAGCATGCACCAAGCTAGGAAAGGACCTTGGGGTTATCATCTCTGATGACCCCAAGGTAGAAACAGTGCAACAAGGCAGCAGGTAAAGCAAACAGATGCAAGGATGCATAGGCAGGGCAACCGCTAGCAGAAAAAAGGAGGTCATAATTCCACTTACAAGACACTAGTGAGGCCCCACCTGGAACACAGTGTACAGTTCCGGAGACCTTACCTAAGTAAGGACATAGACAGGGTGGAGAAGGTTCAGAGAAGGGCAACAAAGATGGTACAGGATTGCATCACAAGTTCTATGAGGACAGGCTGAAGGACTTGAATATGTACTCCCTGGAGGAGAAGAGGGAGAGAGGGGATATGACAGAGACATTCAAGTGCCTTACAGGGAGAAACAGGGTGCAGGAATACACTATTTTCCAGCAAAAAATATTGCAGGACTAGAGGGCATGGGATGAAGTTGTAGGGAGGGCGATTTAGAGGACAGTGAAAAGAATTTCTTCACAGAAAGGGTTGTGGGCAAGTGGAACACCCTGCCAGAGGAAGTGGAGGGGGCTGAAACAATCACATGATTTAAGACTGCATGGGATAGACATAAGGGAATCCGGAGGTCAGAAGTAAGGAGCAACAGACTTCTAGAAAAACGTAAACGGAACTTACAAGCTCAAATGGGCAGACTGGGTGAGCCATAGGCCCTTATCTGCCGACAGTGTCTGTGGTTCTATGTATCTATTGTTTGCATCAATGGTTTTTGCTTCTTGTTGGTGTAATTCTGTCTGTTTGTGCCTTTGTATCACTCAATTCCCCACTCTTCATTTTGAGTTATTGTGCAAAATTGTGTGGTGCTCTGAACTCAAGAATAGTGCTTTTATAAATAAAAATATTACTAATGTACTGCTACCTGCAGTGACTTGCCTGCCACAGGGTTGCAGCTTGCAACAGTGTTAGCAGCTCTTTAAAATGAGCAAATTGGTGAATCTCCTTAATGATCAGTTTACTGACCTATGAAGTCCTATGTGAGCTGGGCCTGAGTTATCTAAGTGAGCTTCTGTCTTCTCATTGTCTAGCTTGCCCTCTCCACTCCTCTGATGGGAGCTCCTAATGAGTCCCAGGGCCAGCCTAAAGAAATCCGGGGATTGCACTTTTGAAGTGGCTGGTGTGGTCCGCTGGAATTCACTTTCCAGATTTCTGAGGGAGACTCCCTCGGTGGAGGTCTTTAAAAGGGGCCTTAAGACCTATCTGTTCAGCCAAGTCTTTGATTTGAATAAGCTGCACTGGTTTAGTTTTTGAACTATTTGACTGACTTTACCTGTAAGTATGTGTAGCTATTGATTTGTTTAATTCTAGTTTCAGGATTTTATGATGTATAGTGCTCACAGTCCCTGGGATTGGGAGCTTAATAAACTACACTAGGTTATGTCAAACTTCTTCAGCTTGGTGACACAGATGGTGGACAAGGCCAGTCAGTTGACATTCCATTCCTGAGTTACAGTAAGGTCTCTGATTTGGTGCCACAGAAGGTTTATCTAGAAGGTAGGGAAATAAGAATAGGGACAGAATGAACACAATGGATTGGCAACTGGTTGTAAGATAGGATCCAGAAAGTTGTCACAAATGAATAAATTCTCACATTTCAGAAATTCACAAGTGGAGTGCCTCAGGGCTCATCCACATGTACTATAAAAAAAATTACTTACCAGAGTAATCTTGTTTCTTCCAGAGATACTCAGGTATTCATAAGTTTATGCAGTAAGCCTTCTAGGTAGAACTGCAGAGAGAATAGAACACATGCAAATGATTGAACTCTTTGCACATGACAACTTTTCAAATGCTGCCTATACTAACTGCCAGTGTGTTCTAAACTCCTCAGTTTTCCTAGAAGCCTGGAAAAGGCAGGCCCAAGGCAGAATGGTTAATGATTAATATAACTTAGGATTTGAAAAATCCCCAACCTCCTAATACAAAACCTCCAACTGGAGGAGAATACAACAATGAAAGAAGACCTAAAGTGTTAGAAAACCTGAAAAGAGGGTAAAACACAATGAACCCTATTTGCTAAGATTGTACATGAATGTGGTATATGTATGTATGTGTGTATATATATATATATATATATATATATATATATATATATACTCTTTTTTCTGGTAGCACAGCATGCAGGAATGCAGAGGCTGAGGTTCTGGAAGGGGAGGCAGGGTGAGAAGTTATGAATACCTGAGTGTCACTGGGAAGAAACAAAATTACTCAGATATTCTTAACTTTCTGCAGACTACAAAGCAGTACCACTGTAGGTGGGCACAGAACTTCATTTTGGAAACAGACTTTACAGAACTGCTGTGCTGTGCCAAACCTAGCATCACTCCTGGATTGAATATTCAGGTTGTAGTGCTTAGTAAAGGTGTGTACTGTCTTCCAGGTAGCTGCTTTATAGATATCAACCAGTGGAACATCTCTGGCAGCTGCTAAGGTAGCAGCTGTCCCTCTCTTGGAGTGGGCCCTCAATCCTGTTGTGGGCTCCTTACCAGCGTTAGTGTAACAGAACTGGATACACTGAACTATCCAATGAAAAATTGACCTTTTTGATGCTGGATTATCCTTTCCCACATCCCCATAAATCAGGAACAGCTGTTTTCTGTCCTGTCTATGGTCCTTAGTGGTTGTCATGTAGTAGCTGAGAGCTCTCCTGACATCCAGACTGTGAAGTCTTCTTTCACCAGAAGTGGAGTATTCAGTGAAAAAGACAGGTAGGGTAACGGATTGGTTAAGGTGAAAATCAGAAACCACCTTGGGGAGGAATTGTCTGTTTGTCCTCAGGACTACCTTATCCCAATGAAATGAAATGTAGTCCTGTTCAATGCAGAGAGCCTGAAGCTCACTGATTCTTCTTGTAGAGGTCATTGCCACTAGGAAAAGTGTTTTCCATGTGACATATTTTAAGTGGGTTGAAGACATGGGCTCAAAAGGAGGCCCCATGAGCTTAGCTATGCATACACTGAGGTCCCATGCTGGCACCAGTTCCCTGTGAGGGGGATGCCGATGGGCCAGACCCCTAAAGAACCTCCTAAAGATAGGGTCTGAGGCCATTGTTACCTTTGTTCCAGCAGAAATGTAAGCAGATACTGCAGCCAGGTGAGCCTTCATGGTGGTGGGCTGCAATCCCAGGCAATGTAAATGAGAGAGGTAGTCAAGAACAGCTGACACCCCAGCCTGTACTGGCACCAAGCCTCTAGTTGAACACCAGATTGAAAACCATTTCCATTTTTGAGGAATAGGTTTTCTTTGTGGAGGGTTTCCTGTACCCTCTCAGAATGTCTAGTACTGCTTCAGAGAGGTGTAAATTAGCATATTCTAACTCCTCAAGAGCCAAGCTTTGAGATTGAGAGACCTGAGGTTCGGGTATAGCAGGGTCCACTGGTTGGAGGTTAACAGATTTTGCCTCAGAGGGAGATGTATAGGTTTGGCTACAGACATGGAGAGCAGAAGAAAGTACCATGGCTGCCTGGGCCAGTCTGGAGCTGTCAAGATTAGAGATGCTGAATGGGATCTGAGTTTGAGCAATACCCTGAATACCAGAGGGAAGGGAGGAAAAGCATACAGGTGCTTGCCCGACTAATCCACAGCCAGGGTATCCAGAGGCAGTGTACCCCGATCTGGTGGTCTGCAGCAATACTGTGGCAGGTGGTGGTTCTGGTGGGATGTGAATAAGTCTATCTCTGGAGTGCCCCACCTCCTGAAGATCACTTGCACCACTTGCCTGTTCGGGGTCCATTCATGATGGGCCTGGTTGATTTGACTCAAGGCATCTGCCAAGGTATTGTCTTTTCCTGGCAGATGGATTGCCTGCAGGGATGCTCCCAAAGAATAAGCCAAGGTTCAGATTTTCATGGCTTCTGTGTAGAGAAAACCTGACCAGGTGCCTCCCTGCTTGTTTATGTAGTACACTGTGGTGGTGATGTCTGTTCTGACTTGTACAACCTTCCCTTGCACCAATGCTGAAAAGCTTTTAGTGTCAGAAATACGGCTCTGAGTTCTAGCAAGTTTATGTGCTGGAGGGACTCTGCAGCTGACCAGGTACCCTGGATCGTGTGAGCCTCTAAATGAGCACCCCAGCCCAGGAGGGATGCATCTGTTGTGAGAACAACTGACAGAGACTCTTCTAAAAAGGAACCCCCTCTCTTAGGTTGGGTTCCTCCTTACATCACTGGAGTGCTTGTAACAAAGTCCTTGTTACTGGAATGGGCTTTGAAAGAGGGTCTTTTCTTTGGCTCCATTGAGACATGAGGTGGAACTGAATGTCTCTCATTTGGAACCTGGAACCCAAAACTGTGCCTGTGGCTGCAGCCATATGGCCCAGTAGCTGTGTAAACTGCCTTGCAGTTTTGTGTTTGTGCAAGCTGAATGCATTTGCAATCAGCTGGAGATTTCTGACTCTGTCCAGAGGCAGGTAGGCCCTGCCCTGAAGGGTATTGATCTCTGCCCCTAGAAACTGCAGGACTTATGCAGGAATGAGGACTGATTTTTTGTGATTGATCGGGAAACACAAAGACTCCAGAAGCCCTTGTGTGGTCTATAGATATTGTCTGACTTGTTCTGGTGATTTTCCTGCCACCAGCCAGTCGTCCAAATACGGGAACACTGTGATCACCTGCCTTCGAAGATGTGCCACAATTGCTCACAGGCACTTTGTGAACACCCTTGGAGCCGAAGAAAGGCCAAAAGGCAGGGTTGAAAACTGGTAATGGGCTGAAGGGAGTCTGAACCTGAGATATTTTCTGTAGGACTTCCTTATGGGAATGTGGAAGTAGGCATCTTTTAAGTCCAGTGATGCCAACCAATCCCCTTTTTGGAGTGTTGGCAGAATCAATGCCAAAGTTACCATTTTGGACTTTATTTTTTTCAGATGCTTGTTTAGAACTCTGAGGTCCAATATAGGCCACTACTCCCAATTTTTCTTTGTGGTGAGAAAGTACCTGGAATAAAAAAACTTCCTCTGAGGGGGGGTTGGAACAGGTTCTACTGCCTTTAGTAGTAGCAGGTTTCGAACCTTTGTCTCCTGCAGTTTCTTCTTTGCCAAGGAGGGAGAACTGAAAACCCTGTTTTTTTTGAGGAGGAAGGAATTTGAAGTCCAGAGACAGACCCTGACTCACTACCTCCAGGACCCACTTGTCTGTGGTGATGTTTAGCCAAGCCTGGAGGAAGTGGGACAGTCTGCCTCTGACTGGGAGGGCGGAGGTGGCCTGCGCATAAGGATGTTTGTTTTGTTGGGGATGAGGCTGGGCCTGTGACCTTTGCCTAGAACCCCTCCTACTCCTGCACCTGAAGTACCCCTGTAGTGGGTACTGCTGGTACTCGGGTGTTGCCACTGGTTGGAAAGAGGGCCTGGCATGGAAGGACCTGCCCGCCTCCCCTTCCATAAGGCTTGGTGGATAGTGAAGCCTTCTCTTTATTAGAGTTGCTTCTATATGCGACCTTATACTCATCCACCTTTTCCATATAGGCCACTGTTGATTCCCCGAATAGAGCATTTCCTTCTATAGGGAAATCAGGAGCCTTTGACTGGGTATCTTGAGTGAGATTTGTGGCCCTGAGCCAGGCAAATGTCCTCTGGGCTACCATGTTTACCATCCATCTGGCTGCAGTGTCATTTGTATCAGCAGCCATTTGGAACTGGTATTTAGATGCCTCTAGCCCAAACCTAACAGTTTCTGCTAGGTCGTCAGACAGGTGTGAGGGGGGCTTTCTGAGCCATGGCTCAAACCGACTGCCACAAGGACTTCTGGTACTGGGCAGCGTAGGCCTGAAAATTTGCCTGTCATATGGCTAAAGAAGCTGACAGGTATCCCTTCTTCACCATGCTGTCTATTTTCCTAGAGTCCTTGTCTGGTGGGTGTGATGCTAGAGGGACCCTAGCCTTATCACAGGCAGCTTACTGAAGAACCCCTTGATAATCTGGGTGGGAAAAAGGAATTCTGCCCTTCCCTCTCCATCTGATATTTTTGTCCATTCCTTTGTCAAGAGGGGGATGGAATTAGGGTTTGAAGCAGCTTAAGAGCATCCTTTTGAAAATGTATTTAAAGGCAGGAGGAGAGCTCTGGTGGGGTTAGCTCCATCATTTTTACATACTCCACCTCCTCTTCATCCTCAATCTCCTCCCTTGTGGTGATGTCCAAAGCATCAGCCATTTTTCTCACAAAAGTGAAATGTGAGGTGCAATCTTCAGATGTTTTTGGAGGAGAGCCAAATTCCTGCTCAGGGGATACCTCAGGTTCAAAGGGTTCCCCTTCCTCCTCCTCACATTCACTGTATTCTTCCTCTTCAGTGAAGGAAGATTTGCCTGTGCTGCCAGGCTGTCCTACAGGGGTTGGAGCAGGTGGCAGCTGATCAATAGGCACTAAGCCTTGTAATGCCTGAATTACCCTAAAAGCCTGGGCAATTTCTTGAGGTGAAGGCATAGTGGAGGCAGGCACATACGTCCCCTTTTTAGGAGGTGGGGGTTCTGTGTGTTTTAGTTTTCTTGATTTCTCAGAGGGAACCAGGGAGTCAGCCAGTTTCAGTAGCCCTCTTGATGCCTTTGTCACCCATCTCAGGGGTAGAGGCAACAGTAGAAGTGGTTTCACCTGCATTAACAACGTGTCTCGGCTGGTCAGAGCCAGAGGGACACCTGCGTGGAGGAAGTTTTTTTTTTTTTCAGCCATTCTAGGTGTTTTTCTAGTTTTTCAGGGAATGTTTTACAAATATCAGATTCCTCTTTCAGATGCTCGTATCCAAGGCAGACCACACACAAATTGTGTTTATCTGCCTTGGCAAAACTTCCCACATTGTGAGCAATTTTTAAAACCGGGTTCACCGATCTTTTTCTTCAGTTTTTCTGACATTTTACTGGAAAAAACCCACTAAGGTGAATTTTTAAATAAAACTGGCGATTCTTGATTAGGTTCCAGAACACGATAGAAACCGGAGGAACGAACCGAAGGATGAAAACTGAACTAGGATTAGCAGTTCAGTAACTGAGAAAAGCAGTTACAAAATAATTTTAAACTAAAAACTAAGAAACTAACAGGGTTTTTAGTCAGAAACCCCGACTAACTAAAACGAACTCAGTTCACTCCCAGTTATACCGAACCGAGAGGAACTGGTAAAAAAGCTAAATAACTAGCGCTAAACTAAGTTTTAACAGTCAACAATAAGTATAAGGCAGCAAATGAATGAAAAAGGTACTTACAGTATTTCTGTAAGTTTCTTCACGTCAGAATGGAAAGTAGAAGAGGAACACTCCGAGCGACCAGACTTTTCAGGTGGAGAGTGAAATCTGAGGAGTTTAGAACACTGCCAGTTAGTATAGGGCAGCATTTGAAAAGTTGTCACGTGCAAAGAGTTCCATCATTTGCATGTGTTCTATTCTCTCCAGGCAGTCCTACCTAGAAGGCTTACTGCTGAAAGTTATGAATACCTGGGTATTACTGGGGTTAGAACCAGATCCTTCTGCTGTTGGAAATCATTGTAAAAGAGCCCTTGACTCAGTGGTGTATCAGTTTCTCATGAATACAATTCTTATTTAAGCAATAATGCATGACAAGGTGTGTGTTGTGGGATTTACCCATGTTTTGTGTGGTGTGTCATGAGGCACAGCCAAGTGACTTTAACTACACAAGAAATGTGTAAATCCCATTACTACACATGCCCTGATATGTATTATTGTGATTATAAAATGAATCTATGTTAAAAATTTTAAAAAATTAACTGGGTTCAAAGAAGGTAAACATTTGATCAGCAGAATCTTTATCAGTTGTCTGTTTATGTATGTTGTATGTTTTATATACATTATGGAAGGTGCTAACAGCACTGCTGGTGGCCCTGTTTAGTGAGTCGCTTGATACAGGGGTGCTTCCAGAGGACTGGAGGGGGGAAAATGTAGTCCCTCTTCACAAGAGTGGTAGCAGAGAGGAGGCAGGAAACTGTAGTCTGGTCAGCCTTGTCTCAAATCCACTCAGGGAGTCAGGCCCTCTGCTCCCACAGTGCCCAACCTTGAAGTGCAATTCATGATCAGGAGACAAACAGGGACACCCTCCTGATTTGTTTTGGGTCCGAGTAAACTACCAGTCTTGAGTCCTGGGGTCAAATATGAACCCTTTTTAGCTAGCACGCCCAGGTAACAGGTCCAAATATCACACTTTCTTCAGGAAAGCAGCACAATACTTGACCCAGTGGGCATACAACCAACCTGGTTCACAACCCCTGCTGACTCAATTAAGACGTTGATATTTCTTCACTTGCTGGATCTTTACACAGATCCTTGTTAGCATGGCTGCATATGGTGACACACCAAGCAATTTAACAGTTATGTCAGAATTATCAATACTGTTCCACCATTCACACTCAAAGTGAGAAAATATTTCAGGCAGGTTTAAGGAAAAACAAAGTTTACTAAAATAAAAAAAATAGTAAATAACTGCAGTACATAAAACAGAACATATATACATTAAGATTACAGTCAGAAATAAATGGACAATTACAAAACAAAGTGCCTTGTAACTGAATTAACTAATTCTAACTCAGTTTTCAGTTGGCAGAGGTTCACACTTGTATTAGCAGTCTTGGCAGAAGTGGTCTCTCTTGAGTCCAGGAACAAAGTGTCCCTTAGAAATCCAGCACAAAAATGTCAGTCATTTCAGCCAGCTTCACCAATAACAGAAAGGCCAGAATGTTCCTCCCATCCTGTGATGTCACTGGGCTGCTAGTTTGAGGTCACACTCAGTTCTACATACTTAATTTGTAACATGCAACTTCATACGCAAAACAGATCAGATTACTACTTGATTGGAATCTGCAAACACAGCAATATTTTTAATTATAACAAGACAGGCTGTCTTCATCAGAATATGATTTTATGGCAGGTTATAATATCTCTTTGATCTTTCAGAGAAACATCCTGGAAACACTTCGATTTTCCACAGAGGTCTATCAGAAACTGCTTCCTTCTTGGTACGCCGTAAAATGTAATATTTTAAGACCGGCTGCCTAGGTTCAAAGCAGTGGCTTGTTCTAACCTGTTTTTTATAACAGTCTCAGAATGTTTAGCAGATACGTGTTAGATGTTCTACAAGCAAGCTGTGCTCTTTAGATCAGCAAGAGGGCAGAATATTTTTTCCTTTTTTTAAAAAATCCAGTGTCCCATGATGCCTTGTGCTGACTGCCATGTTTCCAAGCAGAAATTCAAAAATAAAAATATATTTATGGCAAAATATAATATCAATAATAACAGGCAGGGCTATTGCACAAGCCTCACCTCAGTAAGGGTAAGATTATGGAGGCACTGCTTAAGGAAAGGACTGTGGAATACTTGGAAACCATGGGAGCGCAGGATCCAAGGCAGCATGGTTTCACAGCTGGAAGGTAATGTCAAACAAATCTGATTAAATGAAATCTGATTCAAACAAATGTCACTGATGTCAAACAAATCTAATTGATTCTAGAGAAATGGTCAGAAACATTCAATACAAAGAAGTGTGCAGTGATGCATATAGGGCGTAAAAATTGACTGGCCAAGTACTCACTGGGGAGAGCAGATAAAGCAAACAGAACAGGAAAGAGATCTGGGGATTATAATATCAAACAACCTTAGGGTAAGTTACCAATGTAGTAAGGCAATTGGCAAAGCTAATAGAATGATGGCGTGCATAGGAAGGGGCATAACTAGTAGAAAGAGGTAGGTGATGATGCCATTTATATAAGATCAAGTTAGACCATACCTCGAGTATGGGGTACAGTTCTGGAGGTCTCATTTAAGAAAGGGCATAGATGTAATAGAAAACATTCAGTGAAGGCCAACAAAGATGGTGCAGGGTATACAAGGGAAACCATATGAGTCAATATTGAGAGAATTAAATCTGTATCCTCTGAAGTTTGGAAGAGAGAGAGAGAGAGAGAGAGGGGTGACATGATAGAGACATTCAAGTACATGAAGGGGATAAATAAAGTGAGGGAAGGAAGTCTATTTAAAAGGAAAGTCAGAGTTAAAATAAGTGGTAATACTTTAAGATTGGAAGGAAGAAGATTTAAAGGTAATGTAAGGGGGTGTTATTTCACTGAGATGGTGGTTGAGTCCTGGAACAGATTACCTGAGGAGGTGGTAGGTGCTGAAAAATTGGAGGGATTCAAAAGAGCATGAGATAAACATATGGGGTTGTTTAGAGGACAGAGGATAGGCTCCTTGTGCACTGGTGACAAGTAAGGTAGGGGGAGATGGGCAGACTGGATGGGCCAAGATGGTTCTTTTCTGATGACACATTACTATGATACTATGACTGACTTTTTTAACTGGGTGATGGAGATGAATAGAGAGGAGTGGTGGATATTGCCTACCTCGATTTCAGTAAGGCCTTCAACACTGTACCCCACAGAAGACTGGTGAACAAGCTAGGTAGTCTGGGGGTGGGTTACAAAGTGAAAAACTGGGTTAGCAATTGGTTGAGGTACAGGAAGCAGAGGGTGGTAGTAAATGGGATCAAATCCAAGGAAAGGAGTGTGACCAATGGGGTGCCTCAGGGATCAGTCCTGGGGCCATTCCTTTTCAATTTCTTCATTGGTGACATTGCTGAAGGGCTAGAGGAGAAGGATTGCCTGTTTGCAGATGATACCAAGATCTGCAACAGAGTAGACACTCCAGAGGGGGTTGAAAGAATTAGGAGGGATCTGGGAAAGCTGGAAAAATATTCAAAGGTGTTGCAGTTGAAATTTAATGCAAAAAAGTGAAAAATCATGTACCTGGGGCAAAGAAACCCTACAGAGACCTACAGAATGGAGGGGGGGATTGCTGACAGTCACCACGGAAGACAGGAATGATCATCTCAGATGACCTAAGGGTGGCCAAACAGTATAACAAGGCTGTGGAGAGGGCCAGTGGGATGTTGGGGTGCATAGAAAGGGGTATCACTAGCAGAAGATGGGAGAGGGTGATCCCATTGTACAAAATGCTGGTGAGGCCTCATCTAGAATACAGTGTTCAGTTCTGGAAGCCACATCTTCACAAAGATATAGACAGGATGGAGGCGGCCTAGAGAAGGATGACCAAGATGGTGAAGGGCTTGCATCAGAAAACATATGAGGACAGATTAAAAGACCTCAATATGTATGCACTTGAAGAGAGGAGGGAATAGGGGGGTATGATAGAGAACTTCAAGTAAGGCTTGAACAAACTGTTGGGGGGTGACATCTTTTAGTACAAGAGCTGTACAAGGATGAGGAGGCACAATATGAGATTGGACGGGGACAGGATAAGGGGAAATGTGAGAAAAGTTTTCTTCCTATAGAGGGTGGTGGTTGGTTGGAATAGCCTACCCCAGGAAGTGGTGAGTGCTAACACAGTGAGGAGATTCAAGCATGCATGGGATAGACATAAGGGAACCTTAGATGTGGGGAAGAGGCAAAAGCCAATGACCAAGTATGATCAGTGGCTGCTGATGCAGACAGGGAATACGGGCAGACTAGCTTGGCCTAGCAGTCCTTATCTGCCATCAACTACAATGTTACTATGTTCAGGATGTACTCACCGTTATGTTACATGTTTTGGCCAATGAGGTTACAGGGTTTTCATGATCCATTTCATAATATTACTGTAGAACAGGCTATTTTTGCAGCAAAATAAGTCTTACTATGTTCACTGATGATAGAGCCCCGCAAACTTCAGTGGACAGCAATGATCAAATAATGCATGGTATTGTAATAGTGTACTTTATTCAAAACCAAAAAAAAGCATGCCGCATATAAACCCAGTATAAAAGATGCTCACTAGAATTCAGTATGTTCAAATGTGATCAGTCAGCATTTAGCAGTCAGTCAGCATACCTGCAAAAGAAGGAAACACACTACTAAGCAACTCTTGCAAATGCAACTTTTTTTTTTAATGATTTTGCTTACCTCTTTCTTCGAGAGTAATTTCCATAAGCCCCATATGCTCAAGCACCCGGGACACCTCTGACACCTGTTAATTTGAAAGGCTACAGTAAGTGCTTCTGTTTCTGTATTTTGCAGTGTATGGAAAACATTAATGTTTAATCTGATTCATCCCAGAAGCCAGTCCTTATGCACTGGACAGCTGACTAGCCAGACACTGACAGCTGACATCCGAATTGATTGACAGGCTGTCAATCAGAAGTACACAGCTGAGCTGATGTACAGTTGATTGCTGAAGTGTCTGACGACAGATGCGCTTAGATTTGAGTACTTGCACTTAAAGAGACTGGTACATGAAATATGCTTTGCACTCAAACTAAGTTTTACAATGTATCAGTCACTCTTGGATGTGGTAACTGAGTCTGTTTGATCACATAAAGTTGTCAGGACACAGAGTGGAGAGAGCACAATGAATGTTAAAAAAATCACTTCATCACTGGACACACCATTGGTCTGCCTCTTGTTTAACTCACTTTTTTTATAGCTGTTCACTTGTTATTGCTCATTTTACACACTGCAGTTAATATTCAGAATTGTACAGGAGGCAGAGGGCTCTAAACATTCCTGTACCCTCTGTATTGCTGTCCCCAGCCTAGTTACTCTGATCCTATTTAATATTCCTCTTATTATGTCCCTCTGGCTTGTTGACAGTTCTTTTTACTGGAGCTCTCCCTGGTATTCACCATGAGCATCTAAAGAAAATGACCCTTGAGTGCCCACTTGTGGAATCTCCTTCTGCATTCTGCCCTTAGAAATGAATACTCTGTGAAAATTAAGGCCTTTTTTATTCACAAGTTCATTATCTCCAATAGTAATTATTTTTAGGGAAGGGCGAATAGGTTAGGTCAAAATACAAACCAACCCGAACATGCCGAAGTGTTCGTAAATGAACGGCTTCCGAACACTTTCAACTGTTTAGATCGGTTCGGACGGCCACTGTATCATGGGAAATGCAGCACAAGAAGCACCAGAGCAGGAGGAACCCACAGGAGGGACCAGAGACAAGACTCTGGAACCTCACTGGATGGCTGAGCTATCAGTCTCTCTAAGGTGGCACCTAATTGGTTGCTGCTCTAGCAACCCATGTGGTCCACCTTAGACCTATGCAGAGGAATCGGGACAGAGAAGACAGCAGCTTCTGTAGGCTGCTCCGTTCTGTGGATTCTGTGTGCTCATGCAACTTGCATTTTTATTACTTCTTAGACTTTTGGCCCTCTTGGGCAACAAAGGAAGAAAAAGTTGACTCTAAAAAAATTGAAAGAAGAATTCAAATTTTTTTATATAAAAAAACTACTAAAATAAAACAAGTGAATTACTTGGGGAAGCTGGGGATGGGGAGTAGGGGACTGCAAGTTGGGGACTTGGGAGGGGGACTGAGCCAAGGACTGGGTGTGGGAGTTGGGGACTGGGGTAGGGAGTAGTTATATTATTGAGGAGACTACTTCAAGGAGATGGGGGGGGCAACTTGTTGTGAGAAAGAACTTGAAAACAGACTAGAGTGCAGACAAGAAGGAAGAGAACAAGAGACTGAAGAGAGACTTCACAATTAAGCACCAGAGCCAGGCTGCCCATTTCTTTTTTGGGGTAGAAGTCTAGCAGAGGGGGTGAAGTCTATTGAACTGTGCCAGTGTGCCACCCACTGCCACACCACTCCCAGTCAACCTTCTTGCTGTTTGCCCAATTGCCCCCCAAAAAACAAGAAGTCATATTTCTTAGTTCTCCTGTCTGTGCTCATTCAGTCACTTCAGTGGGGATTTCCATTTTCTTATTTAATACAATATGTGTGTGTGTGTGTGTGTGTGTGTGTGTGTGAGAGAGACTGTGTGTGAAATAAAAAATCTGCTATGACAGCCAGTTGTCAGTGCACCAGTGTCACTGCTTGCATATTCTGTGGACCCCCCTCCAAGAAGTCAGTCATCTGTCATCTTCATCCCTGTGCTTGCTCAATGGGGTATAAGCTATGGCTCAGTGGGCAGGGCATTCTGTCACATCATATGGAATAAATAAAAAGTCCTTGAAGGGAAAAAGTACTGTGTCAGAGAGGGTTAGGCCAGGCAGGATCCCTGAATCTGTGTGGGTAGCAGCAGTGTCTCCAGCATCGCCTTTAGCATAGGTGATGTGTGAAATAAATTGTGTGTGTGTGAAATAAAATTTGCCAGCCAGTCATCAGTGCAATACCAGTGCCACTTCTTGCATATTATCTGTGTGACCCCCCCCCGAGTCAGTCATCTGTCATTTTCCTCCCAGTGCTAGCTCAGTGGGGCATAAGCTTTGACTCATTGGGCAGGCATTCCATCACATTCACATCACATGGAATAAATAAAAAAATAAAATAAAATCACGTTCACGGTCATCATGGTCACGAATTTCACATTTGGCAACTATTTCTAGAAGCTCTGTTCCATCCAGTATCTGAAGCTCTGGGAAGCACTTTCACTGTTACACCATTCCTCATCCTCATGACAAATCACAGTCACGGTCATCATGGTCATGAAGAAACTCAGTTCCATGCAGTGTTTTAAGCTCCAGGAAGCACTTTCACTGTTACACAATTTATTTATGTATGTATGTATGTATGTCCTTGGTAACCGGGTAAGTGCACTGATCCAGGGGACCGTTTTCAGGCATGATCCGGGTCACTGAGATGGCAGGTCAGATACATACATAGTACAATACATAACTTAATAAGCAAGGTGAGAACAGACACTTTTGCAACTATACTCTTATACATAGGTGCACTTAAGCACACAGTGAAATATGATACAGAAGCCAAATATAACAGCAGGAGGTAGTATGACATCAAGATCGCATCAAGAGGACAGTACAGTGCAAGCCATCAGAGAACAAACTGGCAAATCAGCATACAGATTGCGACAATGCCAATTTATATAACAAGGTGCAGCAGCCTTTGGTTGACGTAAACAATGTAAACAAGTGCTAATGATCTGAGACAGGAGGTGAACATCATTATTTGCAGAACACGGTCGTAGGTGCCAGTAAGCTAAGGTTTCAGGGGAACAACAGTTAAACATCGGCTACTGTAGGCCAAGACATTGAGACTTATAATTAGAACTCAACCATAGTTAGTTAGAAAGAGGCTAGACAGGTGAGGAGAGGAACAGAGTATCAATAGTGCACAGTGACAGGAGTAAACTGTCTAGAGCCAGCATTTAGTTGTTGCCTGGAGGACAGGTGGGTGGCAGATGACCAGGTAGTCAGGAGTAATTGATTCCATAGGGAGGGTGCAGAGATGGAGAAAGCTTTGCATCCCATCTTGGTGAAAGTATGTGGGACAGCAAGAGGAGGGACCTCCTATTCTCAATTTTTATTAATAATGCCGCTGATGACTTAAAACTCTGTTCAGCAATTCTCTACACCGATGACTTGGTCATCTACACTAGTTCTTCTAGTATTGCCTGCATAAACTCAATGCTTACCTCTGACTTTAAGAAAGTTCTGGACTGGCTATTGGACCGCAAGCTTGTACTCAACGAAAAGAAAACAAAAGCCATGCTCCTTGGATCAGCACTAAAGATGAAGGCCTATTCCAATGTGCTGGAGGTTCTTCATCCAGGAGGAATTCCACTAGAAAATGTTACTTCCTTTAAGTACCTTGGGATCCTGTTGGACCCATACCTGGACTTTAACCTTCATATTCAATCCTCCTGCAAATCTGTAAACTCGAAGTTAGGAGTGGCTTACAAAATGACCTACATGCTTACTCCCAATGCAAAACTAGCTATTTTCCACGGCGCTCTGTTACCAACACTTACTTATGGTGCCTCTATTCTCATCTCTGCCCATAAATCCTCCTTAGTGAGATGGGATGTCACATATAACAATGTTTGTCGCTTTGCCTCGTCATCTCGACTCAAGCATCACTGCCTTCTCTATAATGATCTTAACTGGCTCTCTCCGCTGCCAATAGACAATATTACCTGGAATTTCTAAGGACTTGATCATCGGGATAAAACCCCATCCCTGCTGGCTGAGCTTCTTGTTCCCCAACCTTCCACTCATGGCCACGATCTGCTAACAAATCCCTCCTCTTTGTCCTGAGATGTCATACGGTTAAAAGCACTGAGCTCTTCAATGCGCTGCTCCTCGGTTGTGGAATGCTCTTCCACTCAACCTTCGCTGTCACAGTCTCACCATAGTTTTAAAAATAAATATCAACGCTATCTATATCTTGCTGATACTTGGATTTGCGTTGACCCTACCTAGACTCCTTAGTGACTCTGTCAAATCTACTTAGTCTTTCATGTACTCTTTCTCTCCTCTAGGGTATGTCCTCTGTTTCTGCATTTATTATATTAGTGCTGCCTCTGCTTATTTATTACTCTTATTGTTATTATGCTATATTGTTGCTGTTATGATACATTGTCTGTTTTACTTCCCTTAATGTGTACTCCAACTTAATGTATTTTGTGTAGCATTGCTGTGCTGTTTTCTCTATTTTGTATGACCGTACTTATGTATCACCACACTATTTCTCTCCATTACATGTTGTACTCTCCCGGGTCGTGCCAGCAAATAGTCATTTTATGGCTAGTGCACCTATCCGATCAATAAAAACTAAATAAATAGAGGATGAACTGAGCACATGGGTGGTTTTCCTGCATGTCAGAAGGGGAGTACGTGGACATGTGGGAATTTCTAAGAGAGCTATCCACCAAACTGCCTAGGGCATAATCAAAGCGACCTTGGAGCGGGAGCCAGCCAAGTGACTGGTAGAGAGCACAGTGGTGGGTTGAGTAGGGAGCCTAGAAGACAAAGTGACAGATGGAGTTATAAGTAGTGATTAGGCAGGTGAGAAGTGTGTAGGAGACAACAGAGTAGACAGGGGAGCAGTAATCAAGGAGGGGTAGCAAGTTGCCTTGGCAAACATGCCTCGGCTGATAGCAGGTGCCTAATCACGTAGGATGCACCTCACTTCTGATTTATTCTTCACACTGTAATATTGACATGCTCATCAAAGTGAGGAGGGATCCAGTGTGACACCGGTATTTAAATAAGGGAACATTTTCCAGGGAGGCCTGCAGGCATGAGCACTTGCAGGAGGAGCCAGTTTGTCAATTTTTATGAGGAAGTGTTTGGAGCCAGACAGCATAGATTTGGTTTTCTTATCATTGACTATTAGCTTCCTGGAAAGAAACCAGTGGTGGGTAGAGCCATAAATACGGGTAAGGGTGGAGGAGATGGATTGCAGTGGTTTATCACTATGATATAGCTCTAAATCGTCCACATAGAGGAGTGTATTACAATCTAGGCTATCTGAGGGAAGGGCGTTGATGAACATGGAGAAGTGCAGCAGGCCAAGTATGGAGCCTTGGGGTCCCCAGTGTGCACGGAGAGTGCAGAGGAGGTAGCATTTTTGATAATGGTGGGCTGAGACCCTTTTGATACTGTAGGTATCTGCGGAACCAGGCCTCAGTTCCATCAAAGTAGCCGAAGCGATGTAAGGTAGAAAGAAGAAGCTGGTGGTCAACAAGATCGAACGCCTTGGAGAAATCCATGAAGACAAGCCCTGTAGCATTGCCCATGTCCATCTGTCTGAGGATATGATCAGTGAACAGAGTCAGTGCAGAGGAGGTACTATGGTGTTTCTGGAAGCTGTGTTGGAGGGGACATAACAGGTTGTATTTATCCAGATGTTCTGATAACTGAAAGTGCACAATTTTCTCCAGTAGTTTACTGAGGTGGGGCAGTAGGGAGATGGGCCTGTAGTTGTCAGGGGATAGGGGATCACTGGCTTTGAAGATGGGTACCATGTGAGCAAGTTTCTATGAGTCCGGCACAGTGGATGAGGAAAGTGCAAGACTGAGGATGTACGTTAGGAGTCTGGTAATAACAGGGGATAACATTTTCAAGAATACTGGGTACAGTCCATCGCTGCCAGGGCTGCCTTTCGCAGGGAGAGAGTTGAGTAGTTTTGCAGTAGCTTTAGGCCCAATGACCCTGAAATGGAAAGGTAGTGACAGATTGTTGTACGAGGAAGTGGGGAGGGGGGCAGTTTGGTTGACTACTGTAATCAGGGGAAGGATGAGGGGGGAACTTACTGAGGTGGGTGGATAGGTCTGTAAATGTTATGTTAAAGGAGTCTGTAATCTCATAGGGATCAGAAATAAGGCTATATGTTTATTGGTTGTACGGTTAAGCAGTGACCCAATTGATGCCCAGAATCTACGTGGATTCCTATGGTTTGTGCTTTGCTGCTTATGATAGAAGGTACGCTTAAGTGATTTAGCAGTCTGCTTGCAGGTATTATGACAGCTGCCTGTAAGTATCCCAGGATTGGACAGAGGGGACACCTTGTACTCTTTCCATTTTCTGTCAGTCTTTCATGAGAGACAGTAATTCCTTTAATACCAGCAGGCACAACCCTCTGTTACCCTTCTGGTTTTACAAGGGTAGTGAGAATCCTGAAGCTGAAGGAGGGCAGTGGTGAGGAAGGTTACCGCAGTAGAGATATCATTAATGTGGTAGAGGGCCAGTCAGTTAATTGCCCTGGCATCCCTAAGGACAGGCTCATGATCTTGGCCCTTGATGTTTCTGCATGAGATGAGTTTGTGGGGAGGGCGGTTTGTTTTGGTAGTCATGATAATATAGGTTGGTGAATGATCACTAATTGAATCTGACATTGTTCCAGTCTGCAGGACCAGTTCAACCCTGTTGGTGGCAACCCAGTCGAGGTGAGTGATTCAGAGATTGAGCATTGTATCTCATGGAGGTTGAGATAACTTGCTCCAGGTTGCATTCTTGTAGTAGATTAGCATTGTTCAGGGAATGTGTTTCAACGGTTAAGGTTGAAGTTGCCTAACTACGATTGTGTCTCGATGGGGTGTTAGGCGTCAAATGCCATTCAGGAAGTTTGATAGCCCTGGGATGCCAACATTTGGTGCGTTGTGGCAGCAAACAAGGTAGAACTTTTAGATGCTCCTAGGGTCACTTCAGCGGTGGCCATTTGCTTGGGGCAGTGGAGGTAGAGTAGCTGACAGTGAAGGTGGTGAGGTGGTCTTGAACGCACAGGACAATGCCACCTCTCCTCCTTCTACCAGGTCTATCAAGACACAGGAGGAATAGCAATTAAGTGTGAGTAAGGAGTCCGTGTGATGAAGCTTCAGCCAGGTCTCAGAGAGACCTAGCACCTGTGGTTTATATAAGGACACCCACGCCTTAAGCTCATGGAACTTAGCATGTGGGCAACTCTGAAGCCAGTTTGATTAGCCCAAGTGGCATTTGATTGGTCGATATGGACATTGTTGGGACCAAGGTTGCTCTCTGTCACCAACGAGGTGAAGAAGAGATAGCACTCAGCGGATGGAGGGAGCCATTGAGGGACTGTATAATCAGTGAGTGAAAAATTACCGAGTAGCAATCTTTCATAGTTTGATAGCAGTACTAGGCTGGAGGACTATGCGAGATAAGGTGCATGTCCAGTAGTCGATCAGCTGTGTCCAGTTGGATGAAGGTAGCAGAGGAGAAGAAGCACAGGTTTTGCTGATCGACAGCAAGAATTGTGGCACATGTGTCAGTAAACAATAATAAGGCGGCAGTAGCACCAGGAGGTCAGCTGTTCCTCATCCTCATGACAAATCATGTTCACGGTCATCATGGTCATAAAGACGTTCAGTTCCATACGAGTATCTGAAGCTCAGGGCAGTGCTGCCACTGTTACACAATTCCTCATCCTCCACGACGAATCATGTTCATGGTCATCACAGTCACGGTCACGCTCATGCTCATGGTCATCACAGTCACAATCACGCTCAAATTCATGGTCATCACAGTCACGATTTCACATTTGCTAACTCTTTCTGGGAGCTTGTTTTAGTACAAAACCACAGCAGTAGCAACCCTACAGTAGGGACAGTATCTCAGCTCTGAGATATAAAACACTTAAATGTTGTCTTCTTTAGAAAGAGAAATGTGCATCATAACAACTCTTAAGTTTTGTTGTCCCATCTGGGACATTACAAAGAAACTATCTATTCTTTTACATAGTATGTTTGGTTTTGTTCTCATAAAAGAGACATTACTAAGAAAGTATCTAAAGGCTGCATAACAAAGTTTACCTCTGATTGTACTGACATAAAATCCTACAAAATACACCAACAGTACCTGTTCCACACTTTGTGTTTACAGAAGAAACAACTTTTTTTGGTGTGACTCTTTTTTTTTAATCTTCAGTTTCATCATGAATCAGGACACCCAGTTATCATGTCACATCACTCATGAGCCTTGGTCCAGTACAGTGCTTCTGTTAGTGTTCACGTTCTGCAGGATGCCCTACTATCAGATAGACTCAAATATTTGCCCTCACAAGCTGGCTGTATCTGGTAGATATAATCTCAGAGCAAACATTGTAGCAGTTCAGGGACGTACAGCTGTATGCATGTCAAATCTTCAATGGTAACTGTTTGTGGAAGCTCAGTTCCATCCAGTTTCTGGTGCTCTGAGAAGTGCTTCCAGTGCCAGGTTCATCACTCCGTCACATCAACCACGAATCACGTTCACGGTCATCACACATCACACCACTTCAATATATTTTGCAGCAACACTTTTTTTAAATCTTCAGTTTCATCACGAATCAGGACAGCCAGTTATCATGTCATCACTCACGGTCCAGTATGATACTTCTGTTTGTTAGTGCTCATGTTCTGCATGATGTCCTACCTGTTGTATTCCATACTGAGAGCTGTTGCTGAACATAATTGGTGACTAACATTGCAAGCACATTGTTCCCTTCTACAAAATGTCAGACTCAGGAGATTGATTTAAAAAAAAAAACAGATCTGGGAGTAGCCTGCCTTTGGACCATATCATCGTTATCCTGGGGGTGGGTGGGAGGTGCAGCCAGTACATTTTTATTTTATTTAGCTTTTGTTGACTGGATAAGCACTAGACAATTTCTTACCTATTTTCAGGCATGACCGGGGAGGGGGATACAGATGAATGTCAACTGACCTTCAACCAGATTAAGCTGTTGGTGGTATTTTTAGTGAATGGGAGGAAATTTGGCAGACCGGAAAGCCTCTCCTTCTGCTTCAGAGCTATCAGTGGCTGAAGATATGGACTTCAATGGTCCGTTACCACAGAAAATGGATGAACTATTGAACAGTATGGATTCTTTGCAAAGTGAAGTACAGCAGACAAAGAATACTGAAATGGAACTTACTGGTAACACAGTGGAATGAAAAGAAGGTAAAGTGAAATTATTAACTGTATAAGAACTGAAAAAAAAATTACTTGCAATGCTGACAGAAACAGAACTCGCTATCAAACAGCAGCACTTGTCAGGACCAAGTAAACCTTTCACTTGGAAAGTGCAATCAACTGAATCGACAACCTCTCAGCTGATTTTGACAAGGGATGACGTGGCAACATCAAAGGGTCCAGACGCTGCAGAGCGAATGAGTCAGAATGGGAAAGAGCCACACCCAGCATCAAAAAAGGAAAATGTGCAGGACTCAGAACAAACAGGACAAACCCTATAAAACCAGAACCAGAGCATGTAAGTAAAACGTTCTTAGACTGTCAGAATGTGGTAGACTTGAATGCTGAGTATGTCTAGCCACTAATGCGGCCTGTAGTGTTTACAGAGAGCACAAAAGAGCCTGTAATTAAAACAAAAAGCATGGGGGAAAAAAATGTTGGGTGTGAGAAAGTTGTCTGCAAAAAGTGAAGACACAGAGAATGAGTGGTCTCCTGAAAATGCACTATTATCAGCAGGATGGTTACCCAGTGAAACTGGGGGATGGACACCAGATGACACAGACCCTTAGTGCAAAACTATAAGGAGGATGCATCCTCCAAAAAGAATGTAATTAACTTAAACAAGATGAATACTACAGTACAGTATGCCAATGAAAAACCTAGTACTTCAACAGGGGCCCCTGAGTTGGAAGAGAAACTTGAGGATGATAAAGGGAGTGAAACGAAGAAAGAAACAGAACAAACTAGCCCTCCAAAAAGTTTGGCAGAACTGTTTACACCAGGGAGAGCCAGCACCACAGAGAAACACTGTCAGGCTAATATTTAAAGGAGGCCTCGAGCAACCCCTGACAGAATCTACATAGCAAGAACATTATAAAAGACTCCTTGAAGTTTTGTCTCAGAAATGTATGCACTGATTAACACTGGTGATGCAAACTTTGAGATAAGCATTAAAACCGTAGCAGGATTAGACAGATTCTGGGCTAAGTATAACGTTATGTTTAAGTCACAACTACGGAGCCCTTTTTAGCAGTACTCTTAAGAAAACCTATGGTAAGAACAATAACAGTGTTATTTAACAAGCATTTATCAATGCCGAATGTTTGCTTGCTGGCATTGGCAGTGGTAGTGTAGAAGTTACAGAGTTGCGTAATAGGAATGGCAGTGAAGTATTGAACTGAAGCCAACCCCACCACCACTCTGCAGAGGTGACAGGCATTGGGGTGTGCGTTTGGGTCGATCAGGCATAATGCCGCCATTTCACCACACCCCACTCTGCAGAGACTGACAAGTGTCACGTGTTCCTTGGGTCTTTGGCCCTTATCGCACCCATTTCATTAGCAAATACGGTGAGATGGGTGCGATATAGGAGAATGGGGTGAAGTTTGGGGCTGAAGAGTCCAAGGCATACCTCGATGCCTCTCAGTGACTGCAGGGTGTGGAATGGTATGAGCATCACAGGCAAGAATCCCAAGTCACACCCCTGATTCCTGTCATTACTCTATAGGGTTGGGCGATTTAGTTGAAAAGCCTAATACCTCAGGCATTCGTTGGTATGCTAACTCCAAATTTTCAACATGTTTGTTTTGTGACCCCACCTCATGAACAGGGGGAATATCAGTTTGGTAGCCAAAAGCTGCTTATGCACAGTGACTACGGCATTTAGCACCACAGGTGCAAAAATATTCCGAACAGGATGTAAAAAATGACAGCTGTACTCTTTCATGGGGAGGTGTAAAATGGCTATGTTGCAAATGTGTAGTAAAAATATTTAAAAAATGGTGAAGTCAACGAAGACATAGAAACTGTGCAACGCACACCGTTATATAATTAGGTTGAGGGATTTTTATAGCAGATTGTCAACTCAGGCATTTTGGTGCCTCCGATCATGAACAGTGTCACTGTGATTTTCTTTATCTATGCCGAACAATGATTTCCCACAGCGACCACGCATCTCTGCACTGAGTGTGAAAACACACTTCGACCATGTTGTGAACAATGGCAGCTGTACTGTTCATATGGAAGTGTTGAAAAATGCCACTAGTGAAAATCTGAACTGAAAATATTACAAAGTCATGAACTAACGAGGATGCGTGGAAACTGCACAATGCTCACTCGTAACACAGTCATTTTATGGACTTTTGTCACCAAATTTTCAACATAGCCATTTTAAGACCTCTGCTCATGAACAGTGTAACTGTGATTTTCTTAATCTGTCCTAAACATTGCTTTCGCACACCAACAGCACCATTGTGCGCTACATGGGCGGAAACACGTTTTGGGCAGGATGTGAAAAATGACAGCTGTACTGCTCATAAGGAGGTGTGGAAAAATGGCAATGTTGGAAATCTGGAGTGGAAATATTGAAAATTCGCAAACCTACGAGCGTGCGTGGGAACTGTGCAACGCACACTCGTAAAACAGTCATTTTTAGGAATTCTGTCACCAAATTTTAAACATTGCCATTTTAAGATCTCTGCTCATGAACAGTGACACTGTAGGATTTTCTTAATGTGTCCCATACTGAGGTTAGCACAACACTGCTGGGCAATAAGCTACATGGCGGAAACACATTTTGGGTGAGATGTGAAAATGACAGCTGTACTACTCATAAGAAGGTGTGGAAAAATGGCAATGTTGAAAATCTGGAGTGGAAATATTGAAAATCGCAAACCTATGGCGCAAGGAACTGCTGCATATCTCATCAAAAACAGTCATTTTAGAGTTTTTTTTCACCAAATTTTCAACATAGCCATTTCAAGACCTCTGCTCATGAACAGCATCACTGTGATTTTCTTAATTTGTCCTGTACATTGATTTTGCACACTGACTGCGCCATTCTGTGCTACATAGGCGGAAAACATTTTGGGTGAGATGTGAAAATGACAGCTATACTGCTCATAAGAAGGTGTGGTGAAATGGCAATGTTGAAAATCTGGTAGAAAATATTGAAATTAGCGAACTTACGAAACCTGCGTAGGAACTGCATAGCATGCAGCTGTTAAACAGTCATTTTTTGGAATTTTGGCACCAAATTTTCAACATGGGGTTTTGGACCCCTTCTCATGAATGATGTCACTGTCATGGTGGTATTCAGGCCCAAAGGGTGATTTCACAGTCACTGCGCAGTCACAGCGCGAAATCACCCTTCGGGCCCGAATAACACCATGACAGTGATATCATTCATGAGAAGGGGTCCCAAAAACCCCATGTTGAAAAATTTGGCAAAATTCAAAAATGGCTGAGATATGCAATAAAGTTGAAATCCCCTATCTAGCCCATTATACAGCTTACCGGCATTTCCTCAGTTCGCGGTCGGCTTTGAAGAGTGCAGGCGTGTTCCAGGTCCACGAAGATCGTCCGCCCGAGTCGGAGAGTAGTATGGGGTGGCGGGGGGGTGTGGGAGGCTGGGTGCGCAGTGGGTAGGTGCGGGTTGTGGGAGGGGGTGGGAGACGCAGCTGGACCGTTTTTCTTACAGGTAAAAAAAAAAAAGACATTGTGGGACCGTTTGCCACGCTGGGGTGAGCTCCCAGCATGGCTGAGACTTTGGAGGCGTAAGCCGACGGGGATTGGGCACTCAGTCAGCAAAAAATCAAAAAAAAAATCGGGGGACCGCTTTGCCACGCTAGTGGGCTCCCAGCCTGGCATCAACTACTGGGAGGGGAGGAGACAGATGCAGCTCAGCCCGAGGGGATTGGGCACCCCGTCGGCTATACACTGTGTGCAGGGCGCGCACGCCCCTGCGGCTGGGGGAGCTGCAGCGTGAGCAGCTTCTTATCGCTGCTCACTCAAGCGTAGCTCCCCCTTTCAACTGTATGCCACTGCATTTTGGAGCGTGTCATAGACAGCTCCAAAATGCATTGGCTTACAGGGGCCGCACCTGCCAGCTCGCTGCCTGAATTGGAGAAGGAGGTGACACACCTCCGAAATCTCCGATGATGGCACTATGTTTCTTGCACATGCGTGCAAGCAAACATAAAAATGAAGGGGAAAATACATCAAACATTTTATTTTGGCTTCGACAATGGTGTGAAGTGTTGGAGACTCCAACACCCATCATGAATTCAGAGCAAATATGGACAGGGGGTGGAAGGTCAAAATAAAGCTCAAACAGACAGATCATGGAATCCTGCATTTATTTATTTATTTATTTAACAAATCAGAAAGACCTCTGAGCCAAGGGCTCTTTTACAGCGATTCCATGTCAAGTCACAAGAATAACAAATTACAATGGTTTCAGTAAGTAGTACAACATGAGGAAAGTAATTACATAAACAAAGGACTAACATGGCAAGATAAATATTGTGTCACGTGCTGCCAGTGGCCTTATCTGAAGATGGGGTGGAAGGGATTACCAGAAGAGAAGGATGGGGTGAATTGGGAGTGGAAGGAGCAAAATAAGAGCAAGGAGAGAGCTGCCACAATGTAGCTTATGCAGGAAAAGACCCATGGGGGTGGGGGTGGTAGACGGAGAGAACACGGTGAGGAAACAGAGAGGAGGGAGGGAAGAAGGAAGGGGGGAAGTGGGAGTGGAGGGGTAGAGGAAGAGGGGATGAGGTAGGATGAAATGAGGGCAGGGTTGTGGATGGGAAAGGGATGAAGGAAGGAAGTGCTGTATGTGGAATAGCACAGCAACAGGGTAGGGCTGCACAGGGGCAAATGGTAAAAGAGGGTGGTCCCAGTGCACTTAGCTGTCAGCAAAGATTAGGTATAGCAGTCACAAGATGCTCTGGAAACTAGGAACTGATGCTGCTTTTGCTTAAATGGTCCCAAGGTTGCAGTCATCACAATCTCAGGAGGAAGGGAATCAAATAAATTAGCCACTCTAACTGCAATGGATCACTGTCGAGCAAGGTTTGACAGGGTGAAACAGTAAAAGTTTGGCTCACAGAACTTCATGTGTTAAGAGTGCCCTTGAAGGGACTGACAAGCTGAAGGAACCTGGGAGTAGGAGACCAAGAGCTGCCTTCTTAGCCAGAAGGCAGGCTTGATATTCAACGTGAGCTTGGAGTTGAAGCCAGGTTGCCTCTCCGTAAAGGTCACAAGTGTGAGTACGATACGCTGCACCAGTTAGTAGACTGCATGCCTTATTCAGAGCTGTGGTGAGCCGCCATAGGGTTGTGTCCATGGCAGACCCATAAATGGTCAAACCATAATCAACAATAGACACAACTGAACTTTGTATAGCCAGTCTAAGCTCGCAGTAAGGCAGTGTTTGTGTCTGTGTAGAAGACCTAGGCGAATGTTAACAGCCTGGCAACATTCTCAACATGGTAGGAGTAGGAGCGTACTCTCCAGAGTAACTCCTAGGTATTAAAAGATTTAGTCTGATCAAGAACTACACCTGCACTGTTATTAATTACCAATTGTTTGGCTTTGTGCTTGCTGTGGGTACCATGGAAGAGCATGACCTTTGTTTTTTGCAGTTAAGCACCAACTTATGAGAGGTGAACAGGACTCTGCTTCAGTAAAACTTTTCTGAAGTTGGGCATGAAAGAGGTAGGGTCAACAGTCTTTGAGAAAATGGTTGCATCATCCGTGTAGAGAGAGTACTGGTTCAGAACAGGATGCTGGAAGATTATAGAGAAGGTGCTAAATAGAAGGGGTCCCAGCATCGATCTTTGAGGAACCCCAGAGCAGACAGGCAGTTTAGCAGAAAGGGTAGACCTTATTCTCACCTGTTGTGTGCAGTTTGCTAGATAGTTGGCAAACCACTTTGGGGTGTCTGAAGATATACCAGCCCAGCAAGCTGATGTCAGGTCAATAAAGGTGCGCCAACAAGTTGACCCTGATCAAGAGTATGGCGAATGAAACCTGTGAATTCCAGTAGGGCCGTAGATGTGCTGTGCCCTTTCTGAAAACCATGTTGTTGGACACATTGTAGGTTGTATTTTTCCAGGTACTCCATAAACTGGTCAGCAACAATCCGTTCAAGTGCTTTGGACAACGGGGGAAGAATAGATATTGTCCTATAATTCCCAGGTAGTAGTTTGAACCCACTCTTAAAAACTGGTGTAACCAGAGCGGATTTCCAGATCTGGGGGAATTGTGAAAGTATGAGGGAGCGATTGAGAAGCTTGGTGAGGGAGGATAGGAGTTCACCTAGGGTTAGGGTAAGATGTTTCAGGTCGAGGGACTCACTGTTGTCTTAGTTCCTCCTAGAACTTTATGTAGGTATGTCTTGGCCTCGCTTTCTGAGATAGCTTTGAAGTAGAAACATGGGTGGTTCAAAGCTTCTTCTGATTTGGTGGATGTAGGAGCTGTACCAGGTAGTTTCTTTCTAGGAAGGGACAGAGGGTCACTGTTTTATATGGGACAACCTAATGCATGCTTAAGTGTGGGTCTTATGGACATTCAGGAGTGCCTGTGATATAAAATGCAACCATTGTTTTGAATATGGGCACTTGGCTAAGGATTGTCTAAATACATTTAAATGCAATTTATGTGAGCGGAGATGACATTCCTATGCCAAGTGTCCATGGGCCTCTCACAACAAAAGGGAAAGTCTGTCACCAGAGAATCTGGTAGCCCAGGCACAACAAAAAGGTTCATTACAGATTTCTGAAAAATTATTAGAAGATATGGTTAGGAAGGAGAAGGAGGCAGTACTAGGAATGCAGGACAACAGGCAGGAACCAGAAATAGTAACAGATTAGACTGAGCAAAATATTGCAAGTGAGAATAACACAATAGGGCAAGGACAACAGCAAGGGGAACACATGGAAATGGAGGAACCAGAAATAGTAACAGATTTAGACTGAGCAAAATATTGCAAGTGAGAATAACACAATAGGACAAGGACAACAGCAAGGGGAACACATGGAAATGGAGGAAAAAAAGAGGTAGAAGAAGGCACGCAGGAGACAGAACAGATGCCCCCTCCCCATTCCCTCTCAGCCTGATGAATTCAAACAAGTAATAGGGAGAAAATGGGTTACGAAAAGGCCCAGGGCTGAAAGCAAAACTTTGAAAAAGGAGGAAAAAAAAAAAAAAAAACAGCAAATATCCTATATAAGAATAGATACCAGGTATCATCGAAACAAATGAAAATTGGGGCAATACAGACTCAGAAGAGGAAGAATCAGGTGGTTCTTCTGCAGCTTCCTCTAGAGATGCACCCACTGATACAGAGGAGCAGGACAGAACTAGTCAAGATCGGACAGTGAGCAGGCGGACCAGGTCACAGATTAAGAAAGCACCTGAAAAAATGTAAAGCTCTTAAGGTGTGTTTTTTTTCATATTTTACTCCTAATGGCTACATCAATGTAAATAGCATTAAGAGCCATAGGAAGGTTCTATCTGTAATGCATAGCCTAAACAGTACTGATAGTCAACTGATTTTTTCCACAGGACACCAGACTGAAAATGGGTCATAAAATAAGTAAGGCTACAAGACTTTGGACAAAGGGACCCTCATTTTGGTCAGTTGGTTTGGAAACATGTGATGGGGTAGGGATTTTATTTAATGACTGTAAGCTTAAATTAACTAAACTTATTGAAATTTTGCCAGGAAAAGCACTGACATTGGCTATAACTTATGAAGAACGTCGATTGAGAGCTATTTCAACATATGCACCTCAAACAAAGGCTGCTAGAGCTAACTTGTTTTCAGACATACAACCATAGAAGAAGCCAGAAGGAGAAGGAAGGAAACATATTCAATTCAGTGCTTTAGAGTAACTGGTAATTGGTATTTTTCTTTTAAACTTAGATTGTGGGCTTGTAGTGACACTATACTTTCTTTCTTTCTTTGTTGTCTTTACTTATAATTGTTTTTTGGGCTGTTGAAAATTTAAAACATAGTGGTGGTGTAATTCTGTGCTGTCTTTAATAGCTGCAAATTTTATCTTGGCTTGTCTGACTGTCCTGTAGCTGGGTGAAGGGTGTTAATTGTCTGGCCTCTGACCTCAGCTACGTGATAACTGGAGGTGGGGCTTAGTCAGAGTTAAAGTAGCAAACAGAGGTTGATTTTCTCAGAAGAAGTCAGAAGGAGAAGGAAGGAAACATATCCAATTCAGTGCTTTAGAGTAACTGGTAATTGGTATTTTTCTTTTAAACTTAGATTGTGGGCTTGTAGTGACACTATACTTTCTTTCTTTGTTGTCTTTACTTATAATTGTTTTTGGGCTGTTGAAAATTTAAAACATAGTGGTGGTGTAATTCTGTGCTGTCTTTAATAGCTGCAAATTTTCGCCCCCTCCCCCCTTCCCCCAACTCTTAATTATATGCCCTGATAAATCTGATTGACAGGAGCTAAACACAGGGTATAGTAAGAGGTGTGAAGTAGGAGGGGCATAAGGGGGAAGAAGCCCACCCTCAGCAGGACAAGTGTTTTGACTCATTTATTTATTTATTGGTTTCTTTTTCCTTAAAAAAAAAAAAATCGGAGGATCAGTTACAGGATTTTTAGTACTGTAAATTAATAAAAAGAGAACTAAGAGAGTTTCAGTAGCAGACAAGTAGTGGAATTGCAGTATAATGTGGGGAGTGGTGCAATGCAGTGGCTGTGGGGCAGCCATATTCAGGCAGACCTTCTGGACACTGAGGTGCTGCCCCATCTGCATGCATCTCTGGACCACGGGATGAGGGTAACCAGACTCAGAGCGGAGTAAACTGGGTCAGGAGTACCCATCACCCTATCCAGGGACCACCCAGTCCAATGCAGCTGCCTCAAAGGATGCTGTAGAACGAGGAGCACTTGGATGACAGTGGCTCAGGGAGGTTAGAGCAGTCAGGCAGAGGCACATCCCAGATCCTATTCCTCTCAAGAACTCATATGCCACACTGGCAAATGAGGGACAACTAAATAGAGGTACCCAGAGAAGTGGAAGGAAAGGATGTGGAGGTTAGCCAAGGAGGTGACCTCAGTGGGAAAGCAGTGGACCCCAGAGGAGGAGGAAGCGAATCCCTGGTGGGGGGATCACTGTAAGAGGGATCCAGCTAGGAACACAGGAGGGGGAGGACAGGGAGGTGAGGTGCCTACCAGGTGCCATGGCATGAGGGATGGAAGGAAGATACTGGGGATCACTGGGAAGGCAAGACAGGAGGGTGAGCTGGATGTCATTATCCACCTAGGTACTAATGACTTGGCAAATGGGGAGCCAAAGGAAGTTCAGTAAGAGTTTAGGAAACTGGGAGGGTCTCAAGCAAGTAGCTACTTCTGTCACTTTCTCAATACTACCTGTGAGAGCAAGGAGAGCATAGGAGTGCACGATGCAGGAACTTTAACTCATGGTTGAAGAACTGGTGCTGGGAGGAAGGGTTTGGATTCATTGGTGACTGGGACCCACCTGGAGGGATGGAGGTTTGTTCAAGCCTGACGGGCCTGCATCCATCCTGAGGGGGAATCAAGACTCAATGATAAGTTTAAATGCTACATTGACAAGCATTTAAACTAGCAAGTTGGGTGGCAGGCCAGCAAGGAGGGTACCTACTTGCTCACCCCCACAGCTAGCAGTGGAACCAGAGAACCAGAGGAGTGGCTATCTCTGCAAAGCATTGTGCAGATGGAGATTAGTGTCCAAAAGGTGGATAAGCAGAAAAGGGCAAAATTCAGCAGAAGGGCAGACAGCAAGGAGAACCAGGGATAAATGACAACCAAGGAAGGGCTGGAGTAGAAACAGTGAAGCAGGCTAGGAGGCCAAATCATGGAAAGCCATGTGTGCAAATGCCAGAGCCTTAGCAACAAGATGGAAGATCTGGGGCTGTCATGGTACAGTCAAACCTGGACATTGTGGCCATCACTGAAACCTGGTGTAATGATAACCATGACTGGGAGATGGCCATACCTGGCTACAACATATTCTAGAAGAGACAGAGGAGGCAGGAAGGGAGGAGGTGGCACTGTATGTGAAAAATGACATAAGGGCCACAGAGATCAGGAGGAACAAAATGGGGAGATACTGTGGGTTAAGCTGGAAAGGAAAATGGGGCCAGCCATCCGCACAAGGTGTGGTCTATAGACCACCAGCCCAGGAGGAAGAAACAGATAGAGGGAGCTGGTGCCCCAGCCATCAAGGGATGGCAGACAAGAGTGAGAGTAGTACTGGTTGGAGACTTCAATATTCCAGGCGTGGACTGGAGCATCCCAGCAGCAGCATCAACTTGAACAGATTTATCCTGGACTCCCTTCAGGGTGCCTTCCTCAAACAACTGGTCATGAACCAACTCGGCAGAAAGGCAATACTGGACCTTCTGCTCACAAACAGGGACAGTGTGATGGGGAGTAACAGTGGGGAGCACCTGGGTAACAGTGATCACCAGTCATTGTGGTTTGAAATCACAGAAAGAGCAGAACCAAACCACACAAAAACACGTATCCTGGATTTTTAGGGGCAGACTTTGGGAAAATGGGGAGATACTTGAAAGGGCATTAAGGGAATGGGACAGGAATCAGGGGTTGAGGAACAGTGGGCATTTAAAATGGGATTATAAGAACAACAGAATTATGCATTAAGCAGTTAGCAAGAGGAAAAGGAAGAGGAGACCATTATGGTTTTCCAAAGAGGTAGCAAAAGAGTGAAAGCCAAAAGATTGCATTCAGGCAATACAAAAAGACACAGGCAGAAGGGATAGGGAGAAGTACCAGGAGAAACAAAGGGAGGCAGGAAGTCAGTAAGGAAGCCAAAGCTCAGACAGAAGAACACATTGCAAAATCAGTGGTTAAAGGGGACAAAACTTTTACAGGTATATAGTGAAAAAAAAAAAGACAAAGGGAGGAGAGCAGAGACTTAGGGGAGGATGGGAGTCCATGGAGGACGACAACAGTAAAAGCTGACATACTGAACAGGTATTTCAAGCTCAGTCTTTACTGAGGAAGAGGGGGAATGGGTCTGAAGGGCAATACAAGGGGTGAGAATGGTGCAGAAATGGACACAAGTCCCTTTACACGAGAAGGGTCCTGAAGGAACTGGAAGTAATAAGAGTTGACAAAGCAATGGGGCCAGATGGGGTGCAGCCCAGGTCCCAAAAGAACTAAGAGAGGTGGTGGCTGAACCTCTGGCTATCCTGTTTAGCCAATCACTGAAATAGGGGAGGCACCCAAAGACTGGAGGATGAAAGCAGATGGTCCCCTTTATACAAAAGTGGAAACAAAGAGAAGCAGGAACTACAGACCAGTCAGCCTCACCTCGGTAGTGGGAAAGATCATGGAAGCACTACTGAAGGAGAGATTGGTGGAACATCTGGTTGTCACTGACCACAGGACCCAAGGCAGCATGGTTTCACCAGGAGGAGGTCATGTCAGACCAACCTCATTGAATTTTTGACTGGGGTGACTAGGAGGTGGATCAGGGGAGGCAGTGGACATGGCCTATCTGGACTTCAGCAAGGCCTTTGACACTGTGCCACATAGAAGACTATCACACAAACTGGGGAATATGAGTGTGGGCAGGACAGTAGTGTGGTGGGTAGGTAACTGGCTGGGTGGCAGGACCTAGAGGGTGGTGATAAATGGCTGTCACTCCACAGAGGGAAGAGTGACCAGTGGGGTACCACAGGGATCAGTGCTAGGACGGTCCTATTCAACATCTTCATCAGTGACATTGCACAGGATCTAGAGGTAGAATTTCACTGATGCTGATGACACAAAGCTCTGTAACAGAGTAGACACACCAGAGGGTGTAGACAGAATGAGAGGGACCTGCAGAAACTTGAAGAATGGTCAAGGGTTTGGCAGTTGAAATTCAATACAAAGAAGTGCAAGATAATGCATATGGGCACAAAAACCCTGGCACAATATATCAGTTGGGGATGAGGATATGCATCACCAAGCAGGAAAGGGATCTTGGGGTTATCATCTCTGATGACCTCAAGGTGAGGAAACAGTGTGACAAGGCAGCAGGTAAAAGCAAAATGGGATGCTGGGATGTATAGGCAGGGGCATCACCAGCAGGAAAAAGGAGGTCATAATTCCGCTATACAAGACACTAGTGAGGCCCCACTTGGAGTACAGTGTACAGTTCTGGAGACCATACTATGTAAGGACATAGACAGGGTAGAGAAGGTTCAGAGGAGGGCAACAAAGATGGCATGGATTGCATCACAAGTCCTATATGAAGACAGGTTGAAGGAACTGAACATGTACTCCCTGGAGGAGAGGAGGAGAGAGGATATGATAGAGACATACAAGTATCTTACAGGGAGAAACAGGGTGCAGGAAAACACTATTTTTAAGCGAAAAAAGATGTTCCAGGACTGAGGCATGGGATGAAGTTGGAGGAGGACGATTCAGAGAGCATGAGAAGGAATTTCTTCACAGAGACGGGTGGTGGACAAGTGGAACACCACCCAGAGGAAGTGGTGGGGCTGAAACAATCACAGAGTTTAAGAATGCAAGGATAGACATAAAGGAATTCTAGAGGTCAGGGGTAAGGGGAAACAGACTTCTAGGAAAACAAACTGAACTTACAAGCTCAAATGGGCAGACTGGGTGGGCCATAGGCCCTTATCTGCCGACACTGTCTATGTATCTATGTATCTATGTTATATTTACACACATCCAGAACCATAATATGGGCAGCGGATTTCAATTGTGGGACAGCACTAGATGACAGGGGCCTAAAAACACAGAAGCTTTATAGTGATGCTAACAGCTTAAATTAAATTGTAAAACTTGCAAAATTAAAAGATGCATATAGGCAGTGACACCCACAGAGAGGGAATACATACTTTAGAAGTAATATTTCAACCAGAATAGATTCTGTGTTCATCTCTGAACATCTGAAAGTACACAAGGCCATACTACATAGTTACGAATATTCAGATCATAGAATGATAAAATGTAGCACTCAATTTAGACACTCGCGGGGGCATGGCCTGCCGAGGAAAGAGATGGCTACTTAGTTCAGTGGCTCTGGGATCATCCAACCTATTCTAAGATTTTGGTCACTACATATTTCATTGTGAGCTCAAAATTCAGCATAAGTCAATATTACTACCTGGCCTCCTTAAAAACTGGCAAAGAAGCAAGCTTCACTAAGTTTTTCAGCAGCAAAAATGAAAGCAAACAGCAAGCCAGATTCGAAGCTTATTTTTAACATGGCGTCTACCACCAGCATGGGCCCTGATACATTACAAGCAAGTACATCGGACAGTCTAATCTACAAACACGGGATCTATGGAAACTTTGCTAAATAGCCTAAAATTCAATATAACCAGTCAAATGCATGCTGGTTTCAAGAATATAGGCTCCCAATTAACACAGCTCAACAAACTGTAGAATGGTCCGAGCAACACAGTGGAAACTTACACAATTCGAGCTGGGGGAATTAGAATAGAGGTGAGCGATCGGGAGGATGCCTACCAGAGAATGGAGCACAATCTGAGTCAAGCTATGAGGGAGATAGAAACCCTAAAGGCAATCCTGGACGACCAGTAAAATAGAGAGAGAAGATGCAATGTACACATAATAGGTATGCCAGAGGGGTCTGAGGGGAAGGACTGTGTGCAATTCATTATGACTTGGATCAAAAATAAATTGAATTTACCAGATGATACCGTGCTTGAAATTCAGAGAGCTCATCATTCTCTGGGTCGGAAGACTAAGCCAGAGCACCCTAGGCACCTAATTGTAAAATTCAGTCAGGGTTCCCAGATAGGCAAGGGTGCTGGAAGGCTCCGAGAGATGGGCCGCATTCAGGAACAAGGTCAAGTAGTGAGTATTTTTCCGGATTTTCTCAAGACGACTTCAGGGGGCGGCAGGCCTTCACACCAGTCAGGCGCAAATTGCATGAGTTAAATGTCAATTTTCACTCCTATATCCTGCTCGCATGGTAATAAGACCCCAGAACAGAGAAAGTAGATCTTTGTCTGACCCAGACGTGACTATGCGTTTTGTGGAGCAGGAATTGGTCCATCATCAGGAAATCAAGAGGAAGCCCAAAGAGCAGAAAGATGAAGACCTAATTGAATGGACTTAAAATGCATTTCAAATGTTTATTTGGGTATGTTGAAAGCTTGGGTTTTCCGCGCAGTGTGAGGTTTAAATTCTTTTACTAGTTTTGTGAGTTACAGGGAAGAAGAGCTTGAGAGTGTAAGTCAGCGGGGCGTCGTGCTCCTCATCGGGCAGAGGGTAGTAAATGGGGCCCGTAATGGATTATTTTTCCATCCTATAAGGGCTGGGCCTCTGAGTCCCCGGTCCCGATTATTTGAGGTGCGTTTAGGCCGACTGTTGAGCTCCTCGCCCAGATTGCAATGTTTCTCCAGAAGAGGGCAGCAAATATCCATGTTTTGACTGACTTCACATTATTTTTCTGCAGACCTGAGGAAAAAGGTCTCTATTAGCTTAAAATATAGAGGTATTAGTTTAAAAAATTACATATTCAGTCGCAATGAATAAGTACGTTGTCTGTGAGGGGGTTGAGGGGGATTCTGAACTTTTTAAGTTTTACCTTCTTAATTTTGTGGTTCAGATAAACGAAGGGACTATAGAAGTTTTACATTTAGAGGCCCTTGATTGCATGGGGGGGTAGGTGCTATTTGATTTAGTCTGTATCAGCACAAGAGGGGATTGGGGGAAAAGCTGGGCCCCCATTCTAGGGGGCTTATGCCTCCTGTCTCCCTCCAAGGGTTTCTGTAAATAACAATTTATATAAGGAAGGATTTGTTGTAGATGGAATTTCCCCCACCTCAGAGGAAGAGTTTTCCTCGAGCCTCCCCTGGGGACTAAGGCAATATGGGAAAAGTCTTCATTTAAAATTTGTATATAGAAAGTTGGATGGCCCCACCCTGGTGCATCCATGAAAAGTAGTGGGTTTTAGTGTTTGATAAGTTAAGATGGGGATTATACAGGGAGAGGGGCTGGGAGTAGAGAGTAGTTCTAGATCATTTGTTGGGTTTGTTATGGAACAGGGGAGGTTGAGGTTAGGGGATAAGTTCAAACACTGGGAAAAAAGGGGAAAAATTAAGGTTGGTGCACTGGTTCAAGAGTGTGGGGCAAAATTACTGTGTAACATAATTGTTAAATCTATAAAATGCCATCGTTAAAGTTTATGTCATGGAATGTGCGGGAATAAAAGCAGGGGTCAAGAGGAAAAAGATATGGTCCTATTTTACAAAACAACCAGGGATGTATTGTTTATGCAAGAGATCCATTTCTGCAAGGAGGAGATTCAGAGGTTGCAGAGGGCTGGGGGCATACTGCTGACTGCTCCTTTTACATCCAAGGCCCAAGAGTAGTGATATGGTTCTGCCCCATTTAAGAATAGAACTGCACGACATGAAATCTGACCCCAGGGAGATATGTTCTGGCTGATGTTAGTATTGAGGGTTCCAGATATACATTGATGTCAATTTATGGTCCAAATATAGATGACCGGGTTTTTCAATCACTTAGAAATAACCGTAGCTCCTATCCGGATCATTTTATTTGTGTGTGTGGGATCTTAATATATATGTAGGACCAGACGGTAGACACCTGCATACTCGTAGTAAATACCCACCTAGAAGTTAGTTGGCATTAAGAGATTTGGCAAAGGACAGGGCATTAACAGAGATATGGAGAGCATGAGCAGCCGATATCTTATCGGTGCTAACTGAAGAAGTCTCTTTCAACTGAGGTTACTGTATTTTGGAGCCGGTCGATAGCCCAAAATGCATTGGCTTACAGGGCCGCGCCTGCCAGCACACTGACTGAATTGGAGGAGGAGGTGACACACCTCCGAAATCTCCGATGATGACACTATGTTTCTTGCACATGCGTACAAGCAACATAAAAACTAACTTAATTTCCTTCTAAGGGCACCAGCCTGCTTTAATGCCAGCCATCCCAGCTGCAGTGTTAACAGGCCTGCAACATTTCCAAACTGTAGTACTGGGTACCCAGAAATAGGTGTTAGAACTGCGGGGTTCTAATTAATTCTGCAGCTGGTAACTGTTTTGACAGCTAATACGTATTCTGCCATCTAATGCAGCTAGCTAGATAGCCAGATCAGATATGCTGACTACCTCAGAAGGTTGGAGGGTGGCCACTGTGATTTATGTTTCCCTCTAAATGCAAAATGATTACATTGATTCTAACTGCAATGCCAATCCAAACCAAATCTGAATCAACTGTAAATAGCTGACCTCTGCTTCCAACTTCACTGTTCCTAAACCTCACCCTATGTAAATTTTATTTATTTATTGAAATGTTTCACCAGGAAAGCACACTGAGCAACAAGTTGCTCGTCTCCCGGTGCGACCGGGGGGAAGGGGAACAATAGGAATGAGACATTAAACATTTAAGTTACAAGAGCAATATTAACATACAGTTGTAAGGCAGGTATTACAAACAGTGTTGCACATAATAGGTAGAAAGAGTAGACAATAATAAGTTTTGGGTTAATAAGTAAACACGTGCTTACGTGAAAGAAAAGGGGAAAGGAGAAGGAGGGGGAAGAGTTGTGTCCTTGGAGACCCCTTCAGGATGCGAGAAACCCTGCAAAGGGACTGGGCTAACCGGAGAGAAGGGGATAAGGCAGTGTCCCAGAGAGACACCCCTTCAGGATGTGGGGAACCCTGCAAGGGGGCTATGGGGCTAGATAGAAAGGGGGATAAGGCTGTAGGGATTTAAAGAGGGAGGCGAAAGAGAAGGAAGAGGTGTGACTTAAATGCTAGGAGGGGGAATAGAACCTAACCCAAGAGAGGACCCTTCAGGATACGAGGTACCCTGCAACGGTGTTGGGGAAGGTCAGTAGATAGGGATTAAGAGTGATAGGAGAGGGAGGGAGGGAGTGAGACTTGAAGGCATTAGCCAGCCTGGTGTGGGTCCCAGGGGGTAGCCTGGGTAGCAAACTGTCTGCACAACAGGACACAGAAGGTAATAGTGAATGGAACACATTCCAAAGAAAGGGGGGTTACTAGTGGAGTACCTCAGAGCTCAGTACTGGGTCCAGTCCTCTTTAATATCTTTATAAGTGACATTGCAGAGGGTCTGGAGGGAAAGGTATGCCTCTTTGCAGATGACACAAAGATTTATAACAGAGTTGATACACAAGAGGGGGTAGAAAAGATGAGTAGGGACTTGGCAAGGTTGAAGGAATGGTCAAACATGGCAACTTAGATTCAATGCAAAGAAGTGCAAAGTAATGCACCTGGGAAACAAAAACCCAGGAGAAGAGTACAAATAGCAGGGAGGTACTAACGACAACAAAAATGGAAAGGGACCTGGGGTAGTCATATCAGATGACCTAAAGGTGGGTAAGCAATGTGAGAAGTCGATAAGGAGAGCCAGGGGGATTCTGGGATGCATAGGAAGGGGCATCACAAGTAGAACAAGCATTTGTCAATGCTGAATGTTGATTGTGTTGGTCTGTTGAGCTCGTGCAGTGGCCCTCTATCACTGGTTCAGTCTGTTTGTCCCGGTGCTGCAGGCTGCTCTTTTGTACTGGGCTGCTGCGTGCATACGCACTTGTTCTGCTGAGGAAGAAATATGCAGCTGTCCCGACAGAGCTCCATTGAGGTGGCTCACTCCCTCTCACTTGCTCATTTTGTTTCTCCTGGCGCTGCAGGTTGCCCTTTTGTACTGGGCTCCTGCCTGTGTTGGTGGCTTTTTCTACCCACTAAGAAATCCACAGCTGTCCTGACAGAGCTCCGTTGAGGTCGCTCAGTCCGCCTGTCTCACTCACTCATTCTGGTTCTCCTGGCGCTGCAGGCTGCCCTTTCTACTGGGCTCCTACCTGCGTGCTGCCTTCTTATGCCCACAAAGAAATTTGCAGCAGCTACAATACAGCTCTGTTGAGCTCGCTCACTCGCTCATTCTGGTTTTCCTGCCACTGCAGACTGTCCTTTTGTACTGGGCCCCTGCATGCATTGCTGCCTTTTTCTGCCTACATACAAATCTGCAGCAGTCCCAACAAAGCCCAATTGAGCTCACTGACTCCCCCTCCCTCACTTACTCATTCTGTGTCTCCTGGCGCTGCAGGCTACCCTTTTGTACTGGGCTCCTGCCTGCATTGGTGGCTTTTTCTGGCCAGAAAGAAATCTGAAGCAGTCCCGACACAGCTCCACTGAGCTCATGCACTCCCCCTCTGTCACTCTTGCATTCCGTTTCTGTCGGCGCTGCAAGCTGGCCTTTTGTACTGGGCTCCTGCCTGCGTTGCCGCATTTTCTGCCCACAAAGAAATCTGCAGCAGTCACACTAGAGCTCCGTTGAGCTCGCTCACTACCGCTCTGTCACTCGCTGGTTCTGTTTCTCTTGGCGCCGCAGACTGTGCTTTTGTATGGGGCTCCTGGCTGCATTGGCACCTTTGTCTGTCCACAAAGAAATCCGCAGCTGTCCTGACAGAGCTCCATTGAGGTCATTCAGTCTCCCTCTCTCATCGCTCATTCTGTTTGTCCTAGCGTTGCAAGCTGCCCTTTTGTACGGGGTTCCTGGCTGTATTGATGCCTTTTTCTGCCCACAAAGAAATCCGCAGCAGTCCTGACAGCGCTTCGTGAGTTTGCTCATTCCCTCCCTCCCTCACTCGCCTGCTCTGTTTCTCCCAGTGCTGCAGGCTGCCTTTGTACTGGGCTCTTGTGTTGGGGCCTTTGTCTGCCCACAAATAAATCTGCAGAAAGTGCTGACAGAGCTCAGTTGAGCTTGGTCACTCCCCCTCTCACTCAGTCGATCTTAATCTGTCCCAAACACTGATTTCCGCAGTGACCGTGCTATTGTCTGACAGGAGTGCAAAACATTTTAGCCAGGATGAAAAATGACAGCTGTAGTGCTCATAAGGAGTTGTGAAAATGCTACTGTTGAAAATGTGGCGTGATAGCATTACTAAATTTATGGGTTACAAGGGTGCATGGAAACAGTTCAACGTGACGCTTGTAATACAGTCATGTTATGGAGTTTCATCACCAAATTTTCAACATAGGGATTTTAGGACATCTGCTCATGAACAGTGCCACTGTCATTTTCTTAATCTGTCCCGAACACTGATTTCCTATAGTGTCCACTTTATTCTGTGCCGGAACTGTGAAAACACATTTTGGTCAGGATGTGAAAAATGACAGCTGCTTATAAGGAGGTGTGAAAAAATGGCACTGTTGAAAATCTGGTGTGACAATATTACAAATCTGCGAAGTTACAAGGGTGCGTGGAAAATGCTCAATGCACACTTGTAACACAGTCAATTGATGGGCTATCATCACCAAATTTTCAACACAGGCTTTTTAGGACCTCTGCTCATGAACAGTATCATTGTCATTTTCTTAATCTGTCCCGAACAGTGATTTCCCACAGCGACCGCTCTATTCTGCACCGGAAGTGCAAAAACACATGTCGGCCAGGATGAAAAAAATGACAGCTGTACTGCTCATAAGTAGGTCTGGGAAAATGGCAATGTTAAATCTGGAGTAAATATTAGAAATTTGATGAACTTACTACAGCATGTGTGCTAACATACAACGTACGCCAATAACAGCTGTTTTTATGAGCATCGTTAACAAATTTTCAATATAGGTATTTTAGGACCTCTACTCATGAACAGTGTCACTGTTATTTTCTTAATCTGTCCTGAACACTGATTGAAGTTACGAAGCGATGTAACAACTGCTAACGAGACGCTTTGTAAAACAAGTCATTTTTGGGATTTTTTCCACTAAATTTGCAACATAGGCTTTTTGAGAGCCCACCTCATGAACACCAGCACTGTCATTTCATTAATCGGCCCTGAAGGGTGATTCCGCACAGTGACCACGAAACCACCTTTCGGGGCTGATTAACGCATGACAGTTCAAGAATTCATGAGGAGGGGTCCCAAAAACCCCATGTTGAAAATTTGGTGAAAAAATTCCCCAAAATGCCCGAGATATGCACTAAAGTTGGAAAAACCCTATTTATTACATTATACAGCTTACCTGCATTTCCTCAGTTTGTGGTCGGCTTTGAAGAGTGCCGTGTTTCCGGTCCAGCGAAGATCATTGCGCTGAGCTCCGGAGGTAAGTATGGGAGTGTGGGGAGGCAGGGTGCCTAGTGGTTGGGTGCGGGTTGTGGAAGGAGGGGGCAGGGAGACTACGAGGGACCGTTCCTTTTTTCAGGTACAAAAACCAAAAAAGACTTTTCGGGACCGTTTTTCATTTACAGGGGCATATGGCATGCTAGGGTGGGCTCCCAGCATGCCACTGGACTCTTGTTTTGGGGGGCAGCTGTAGCCGATGGGGGATTGGGCACCTCTGTCAGCAAACAATAAAAGGAGCATGTGGCACACTGGGGTGGGCTCTCAGCATGCCACCAGATTTGTTTTGAGGGGCAGCTGTAGCCGATCAGGGATTGGGCACCCCACCAGCAAACAACAGAGGGTGGGGAATTAATTTCTGCTGATGGAGATTGGACACCCGTTGGCAGGCAATCAAACTAGGGGGATTACATTATGCCGACAGGAAGTGGGCTCCCTGTGGAAAATAAACATGGGTATATATTGTTTGTGAATAAGGCAGCAAGCCGCCGCCATGTTCACAAACAATATTGCAGATCCTACATCCCGCCCTGCAATGATGGGTCACTCCCTCATTGCAGCGGATGGCTGACGCTGCAATGACGAGTCGGCCCCTGATTGCAGCGGCTGATTTTTAGAAAGTTGCAGCACGCTGGCTGAACTAGTGTCAGCAGCAGCGTGCCACGCATTGGGGATGGGGAAAGCCTTTGCAGGCTGTGGGCATTGGGCACAACAGTGCCATGCCTCCACAATCTGCTTGTGGAGAAAGTTGACGAACATGTTTCTTGCGCACGCGCTCAATAAACATAAAAAGGGAAGTGGTTATCCCTCTATATAGGCAGTTGGTGTGACCCCATCTGGAGTACTGTGTGCAGTTTTGGAGACCTCATCTACTCAAGGACATAGACAGCATGGAAGCAGTCCAGAGGAGGGCAACTAAAATGGTGCAGGGTCTGCATCAGAAACCATATGGAGAGACTGAGAGAGCTTAATATGTATAGCCTAGGTGAAAGGAGGGACGAGGGGACATGATAGAAACTTTCAAGTACCTCAAGGGAATCAAAAAAGTCCAGGAGGTAGCATCTTTCAGAAAAAGAGATGTGTAAGAACAAGGGGGCACAATTTAAAGATGAGGGGGACAGCACAGGGGTGATGTGAGGAAATTTGTTTGCATGGTGAGAGTGGTGGATACGTGGAACTGCCTTCCTGGGGAGATCGTTGGGTCTAAAACAGTGGGGGAATTCAAACATGCATGGGACAGACATAAGACAATTATAGTGGGGGGTTGCAGGAAGTAGGCTGTTGGTTAACTAGAATCTGCAGCTTATCCAGTAGGTAGGAAATGGGCAGACTGGGTGGGCCAAGTGGTCCTTATCTGCCCGTCAAAGTCTATGTTTCTATGTAGCCCTTGAGGAAGAGAATTCGCACCTTGGGTGGAATGGGGCCTAATCATATAGTCCATCAGGGATGCATTGAACCCTCCTAGTAGTCATGGAAAGCCAAAATAGTGGCTAGATAGAATAGGGGAGATATGTTTAGGCTCAGCTGGACCCTTCAGGATGCTGAGAACCCTGCAAGGAGACTGCGATGGCCAGAGAGAAAGGTAGATGGGAGGGAAAGGAGATGAGACAAGACTAGGTGCAGTAGGACCCCTCAGGATGCTGAGAATCCTGTAAGGGACTGTGAAGAATAAATTTTACTGTTTTGCATAACCTTGGTGTGTGAGCATATTAGAGAGAGTCAATAATTACCAAATGTTTGAAATGTGGAAATTGTTTATTGGGTCATGTTTGGGGTGGCATTATGGTAATGTGTGTGGGTACAGCATCCCAGAGGGTTGTGCCAAGTTTTATTCTAGCCCACTTATAAGTATATCTAGGTGGAGGCACTGTGCATTCATGTTATCTTGGGAAGCCAAGATTTAAAGTTAAATAAGAACCCAGGCTCCTCAACCTTGTTAGTGGCCACCAAGGCATGGGTAGTAGCCCTTGGTATAGCGGCACCAGGGTTACAGTAAGAAAACAGAAAAAACAACGCACACTAATCACATTTAACCACAATCAGACAGCCATGTACACATAAAACAAAATACACACACAAACCCAAATGCACTCACACAGCAGCACAAATTACAATTTTAAAACACTTACATACTCCCCCAACCCAACAAGAATTAACAAACAAAAACAACTGAATCTAAAAAAAACTAAAATGCCTGTAAACAGTCTAAATTCAGTAATATCAGAGTCCAGTGTCCATGTATGGGCAATTTTCCTTTTAAAGTTTTAAAGGAGCAATAGCAGGCTCACACCCCAAAATTTAAAATGTTAATGGAGCCACAGGAAGCTCTCACCTCCTCAGGTAAATGATATCCAGAAAAATGCTTGTCCCGTGTCTCTCTCACAACTCCACAGGTATAGAGTAACTGTACTTTAGCAAAAGTAGAACAGAGCAAATTCAATGCTCAGCAACTGAGATTAGAACTGGCACTGCCAAATGTCCATTTGAGAAGAAAATTAACTCGGCTCCAACAACTGGCACAAAAACAGCTTCACTGATGGAGACTTTAAAAATTGCTGCTCAGTTTTAAACAGTATGAATCCTTCTGACACAGCTTGCAGAGGAGCAGTCAGCAGAATTGCCATGAAGCGATATCGGACCCAGCACCACTGGTTTAGTCTGGCACACCACCCAGTCCGTGTGGATCGAGAAGTCCCACGCAGAGACTACAGACAGTGGTAGCCCATACAATGACATTGGGGAAAAAAGGCTGACCTGCCAGCTGAAGGAAAGTCATCCCCACAGGACAAACGGAGACAGCAGTTCACAGCTGCACACAGCAAACACCAGCCAGCAAAGGAAGCCACAGCGGAACACCAGTCCCAGTGTTGCATGGTCCGATCCAATCCAGCAACACAGCTTCTCTTGCCTTCTCTCTCTCTCTCTAGGATCTCTGGAGATCTCCATTGGTGGGCTTTTCACTGGCTTGTATAGCCTCCCTAAACCCCTCAGCCCATTGGCTGTGCTGTTCTCAGGCACTTCTGGTGCCCTTTAGACTTTTCCCAGCAGCCTGCTTGCTGCAGGAACTTGACAGGGGGCTGCCATTATCGTTTATGTTGCTGCTCAATACACACATCCCCTTAACATTTAATAAAATCCATTCAGGGGCTAATATCTATTTGTCCTGGCTCCACTTGGCCAGTGGTAGCCAAGCCACACTTTAACATGTTGGAGCCCCCATATGCCTACCGGGGCTACCAAAACACACAGCTCCCTTCGCACCCTTTCTGTACCACTAGCAATTGGAGCTCATCCACCTCCCCCCTTCTTTATTATTTACTTTCTGCTCTGTCCACTTTTCAGGTGCTCCCCAGACTGAGTAACTGTCCCCCAAGCCCCCAGAGGCACAGAACATGAACTCGACCCCAGACCCATCTCTAAATGGGCCAAGTACCCAGGGTTTTGGCAGCCACTGCCATGGAGTTTGAGGGTGCTACTGGCCCAAATCCCATCAGAACCACTGGTGAGAGGACACCATGGGGCAGCAAAGGGGCTGTAGCCCTCAAGGTAAGCCCAAATTAGGGGGGCTTACACACAGAAAAAGGAATAAAAAAAAAAAAACAGAAAAGAAATTATGTTCTTATTTAATCCATATACTGTATTAACCATTACATACACCTGCTACACTTACTTATAAAGCCCTAAAGGACTTCAGTCTCCATTACCCCCACAAGTTTCTGATCCACTTCTCTTCTGGGAGTGTAATGAGGTCCAAACATGGGCTTCTGCAGTTCCCCCCTTAGGAGTGACATCTGTGGGGGAATTGAGTCTTTGCATTTGCAGCCCCTGTTGTACAGACAATTATTTTGCCTGAGATCCATTTGTCCACTTCTATCAGACTTCTAAAAAGAAGACTGAGAAAATTCTTTTTAAAGCAGGCCTTATCATTTTTTGTAAAAGACCAGGAGTATGGAGTTCAGTTCTGGAGACCGCACCTATGAAGGACATAGACAGGATGGATGAGGATTCAGAGAGGGCAACCAGGATGGTGCAAGGTATGCAGGGTAAAACATCTGAGCAGAGGTGTAAGTAACTAGATCTGTACTTTGGAGACTAGAAGGGAGAGAGGGACATGATTGAAATTTTTAAGTACAGTATGTGAAGGGTATCAGCAAAGTAAAGGAGGGAGTTTACTTAAAAGAAAGGAAGGGACTATAACTAGAGGAGTAGCCTAAGACTGCAGGTAGGGAGATAGAGAGCAATGTGAGGGGATGATTCTTCACTGAGGCGGTGGTAGAGGCCTGGAACAAACTGCCAAAGGAGGTGGTGGGAGCTGAAATGGTGGAGGATTCAGGAGGAATGGGACAGATGAATGGGGTTGAGAAGTGGTGAGAGGGGAGCAGAGGAAAGGGGGATGAGTAAGGGTGAGTAAGGGGCAGACTAGATGG